>CM021109.1:464373810-464522195 GCA_007115665.2 Sequoiadendron giganteum
TTGTTATAATTGATGCTAAGATGCTAATATCTGCTAGTTAATGGGGCTTATCCAGCTTTTATACTCAACTTAGCACTTTTGTTTCTCAAACCTATTTAAAACTGGTGTTTGCATATCTTTGAGAATTTTTTTTTTTTTCAATATCTGCAGGTACTAGATGAGATTCATCGACAGTCAGTAGCCCTTTCACAGTCAACTTCATTATCACTAGTCTCACTCCCTGCACCTGAGGCAGTTGTTGATTCATTTCCCATTAGGAATCACAAGAACTCTGAGAAAAATGACAATGCAATTGAGGAAGCAGCACAGTAAGTTGTTTTTTTTCAAGATTTTAACTGCAAGTAATTCCCGTAGTTTGATTTCAGAATGATAACAACAGTTATCTGAAAAGATAGTAGACAATTGAATATTCCTTTCTTTTATATTGTATTTTGCAAAATGCAGCAAACTAATCCAGTTGCCATGTATATTGTTGCTGACTGTAATTTCCTAACATTGCGCATTGATTATTCTCCTGAAGTTACCTCTAAAATTTAATACATTCTTTTAAGGAGCGTTGATTATTTTGCTGTTTGGCAATTTCTTGTATGGCATAACAAATTTACATTGGTAATGAAATTTGTTTAATGTTGGTTTTGGTGCCAGATGTTATATTTGCCTTGCAGAGTATGAGGAAGGAGATAAGATCAGGGTGTTGCCTTGCCATCATGAGTACCATATGGCGTGTGTTGATAAATGGCTAAAAGAAATACACAGGTGGCTGTTCAAGGACTCAACTATTTGCATTACAAAGTCTTTTTTGTTATTGCCAATTACTTTCATGGTCTTAAACAACTTACAGCTTTGCTTTACTTACCTCTTATTTAATATGGGGACTCCAAATGCTGATTATTCTAATGTTCGTTTGCAGGGTATGTCCCTTGTGCCGAGGGAATGTATGTGAACAAAATGGAGCGGACTCTGTAGCTTCAAATTCTTGATGTCATCTTTTGAGTTTGTACATATGAAAAAGGAATTGTTATACATTTCTGTATACACTTGTATATTTTCAGATATCTACGTAAGTAAGAATATGTATTACTCGTAATCAGAAGTGCCACCTCTTACTAAAATTAAGGGTGCCATTACCTATGAGATCACAGTCAAAGCCCTCTTTTTTTCCCTCTAGCTAGATGAAGAGAAAGCAGTTGTGATTTGTCACAAAATTACGCAAAGTGAAGTTTCATTTTATATCATTCCCGCCTTAAGTTTCCACAAAAGCTCTTGTTTCTGTTTTTAGGACTATCTTCATGATTCTAACCAGTCCTGGATTGTACTGCTACCGCTGCTTTTCTAGTCTCACATCAGAATGGCTTCTGTGAATGGCAATCTAGAATAATTGTTTCATGCGGTTTCTATATGTATGTATTTTTTTTTTGCAATCCATTAGGACAGTGTTTCGCAGTATGTGTTAAGCTGAAGCTCATTTTATCAGTCCATCCTGCAGGTATTTTCCTGACGTGCAGTCTTAAGGGGTAAACATTAATATATGGTTTGGATATAGAATTGGAGTCGGGGGTAAACATCTATGTTCTGCTACGTGGCAGTTCAATGCATAGGGAAAACTATGACATTGGCTATCACAATGATAGATTTATGCCTACAATCTAGGAAGTGAAATTCCCACTTTGTTGGCGATCCAAGACATCTGGACGTTTAGCTTGCTAAATACTTGAAGTCACCCGCATGAAAATTTCTGTTACCAAGCGTTCATTCCAGGCCGAAGTTGGTGGAATGTTGAAGTTTTTCAACTATATGGGAGATTCAAAATTCTAACAACACACCTTCGTGCAACACGAGTACCCACTCATTCACCTACCCACCCAGTTTCACACACATGGCTGCTACGTTATGAACTTTGAAGCCCTGGTCCGGCAGGTCTATTAACTTCGGTTTTCTTATGGGTAACAGGTTTTGCCTGAATGATACTTCTTTCGTAGTACAGTATGTGGTCACAATGCTGGGAAGAAATGCATCTCTAAGGTAAATATTTAATTATTTTCAGGGGTCTCAAACAAGTTCATCTGCTCTAGCGTAGCAAGGAACATCGTGCCCAACATTGAATATTCTTCAATGCTAGGAAAATAGTCATTGTAAAGAGAATTAAAACAACCATACT
Source organism: Sequoiadendron giganteum (assembly GCA_007115665.2). Classification (NCBI taxonomy): domain Eukaryota; kingdom Viridiplantae; phylum Streptophyta; class Pinopsida; order Cupressales; family Cupressaceae; genus Sequoiadendron; species Sequoiadendron giganteum. Next base: position 464,375,969 of record CM021109.1, read on the forward strand.
TGAGTGAAAGCAACAAGTGATATTTGATATGCCAGGTTATATATTTTTAGGAGTAGTTTGTGTAGATGGACCATATGATGATGCGGATCTAATTGTTTACTACCTTTTAGAAGTGGTCAATTAAGGTACATTAGATATTTTAAAATACAATGATGAAGCAACATTGTGCATAAATGTGTGTTAAGTTGGTTCATAACAGTCAGTAGAAAGGGGCTAGAAGTTTTAAATTTGAAATTGAAACTTTTGATTTCAGGTTCATTCATACACACCTCAAGATTGGACTAGGTCAACCTCAAGCCACACATAAATGAATCTGTGTAAAATGGTATATAAATTATTTTTCTCCTGTAGGGTTCTTGCATGCCTCTTGGGGGATTGAACCATGTCAATCCACAGCCACTCGGAAATGAATCCTCTAATAGAAATGCTAATTTCTAGGTACAAAGTGAACGTATGGAAAGTGTGAATGAGGGTACAATGGTGATGATTGAATGGCAATGGTACAAGAGTTGGCGTAACAGACCATGGGTTTTCAAAACCAAGCACGGTTATGTCACTAGTTTATACAGTACTACGTTAACACATTCCACCAAGTTGTGCACAAAATTAAATGGAAAATAATATGGATATATTAATTTCACATTATATTTTGCTTTCAATTTGATGTGTCAATCTAATATGAGCATGCATTTAAAGCATATGGCATTCTCAACCAATATAAGAATTAAATTTTCACATTCATAAAAAGGCTATCATCTCTGAAAAATGATATAGTAATTCTTCTTGCACTCATTGGTATGAGTGCTCCATTGAAACCTGTTAAACAATTAAAGGTATTCAATGAGTAGTATTTGTTACATGATTGAAATAGGTACAAACTACAAGTTGGTTCACTTGTCTATGAAAAATGAAAAGAAGAGAACAAAGAAAATTCTGCTTGTATAGAAGGTGATAACAAAATATTCCACATGGTGTAGTAATGTAATATGGGTGTACATGATGCAGCTACACAATGTAGCAATGCGATTGAAACTCCACACAATGTGGCGTATGATATATATTTGTGTGATGTAGCCATGAAATGTGATATGAATGTACACAATTTGGTAATGGGATATTTCTGTACACAATGTGATATGAAATGTAATATGAATGTACACGATTTGGTAATGGGATAGATCTGTACACAATGCAAGTGTGCAGTGCAAACAAGCTTCGTTTGGATATAGAGACGAGTTTTTGTCCACCACAAGTCATCCTATGAAATCTCAACCATGAAAAGCAATAGTGACAATATATTTTGCCATCAATTGGTTGTATCTAACATGATCTAACATATTTAAGGAATTGGAGAGGAAAAATGATATATAATAACGATAGTGATAGTAAGTATGAAATAATTGAATAAGGTGTAAAAGCATGTATATATGTAAAGATTGATCGTGGATCGTTGTGTAAGAGAATAAATTGGAGATGAGCATAAGGTATAATGTTGTCCATGATCATAAAGTAAATATGGCCTTGAAAGGAAAGACAGATCATGCAAGTATTAATGAAATATATAAGATGAGGTCGTAACAAAGGTCTAAAACATGATATATGTCATAAGGCATATTAGCACAAGTATGAAAAATACAGGCATGACAAGGTGGTAAACATGTGATAAAAATGGGAACATAATTGAATTTGCACAATAAGAATAAGATAAACATGTGATAAACATGGAAACATAATTGAATTTGCACAATAAGAATAAGATAAATTACACAATGCATGATAAAGATAAACATAAGAAGCATAATGGTCATTACATTTAGAAGGTATCATAAATGCACAATAAGAATAAGATAAATTACACAATGCATGATAAAGATAAACATAAGAAGCATAATGGTCATTACATTTAGAAGGTATCATAAATGCATAATATAGAAATGAGATAAATTACACAATGCATGATAAAGATAAACATAAGAAGCATAATGGTCATTACATTTAGAAGGTATCATAAATGCATAATATAGAAATGCTACAAAGCATGTAAATAGTAAACAATGAATAAGTGAATGATCAAAAGTGATGATTCATAGACAAGATATAGAAAGGTTTGAAATGAACAAAGAAACATAAACAAGAATGAGAGTGAGTGAGATACATGATGCATAAAGATATATGGAAAGGTTTGAAATGAACAAAGAAACATAAACAAGAATGAGAGTGAGTGAGATACATGATGCATAAAGATATATGGAAAGGTTTGAAATGAACAAAAAAACATAAACAAGAATGAGAGTGAGATACATGATGCATAAAGAGATCATAGGTGATCAAGATAAAAGTAATATAAAGTAATATAGAAAGAAAGATTCCCTTAGGTGGTGAAATAAAATTAAAATTTAAAGCACAATACATAAGGTAAAATGAGAATAGCAAAATCACAACAAACAAGACAATTTAAAAGTAGTGTAAGAACGAATGCGAAAGGTCAAATGGAAATTAAAAATTTAGATATATTGATATAGGAGTGCTCAATATATTATGGAACATATCTAGTAAGATCCTCTTTTAAGATGTCACCCCCTTTTCAAAAGATTTTTATCACATTCTTCTACTTAATTACTAGACTTACTTTTTCAATCTTCTTGTTTCTTCTTGATACAAATTTTTGCTCTTTATAAACACACTATTAATATTTGGAATATTGAGTGTTCCTTTCTTTAGTCACTTTTGTTTTATCTATAGATTTTTTTGTGTAGAAAGATTTGGCATTTATTTGACTACAACACTTTTCTTTGGAATCCACATAAGTTTTCTTAGCATGAAACATTAGTTTATGCAATGATATTTTTTTGTTCTTCTTTGATGAAATAAATGAGGATGCATTTTAATGCGATTTTTTATCATATTTTGTTCTTTCTATTCTTTTGTACTAATTGTTTTTTATATACCTCACGAAGATCTTTTACACTTTCATATGGAGGGTTATTGTGAGTAGGAATGTTTGTACCCAAATTATGACCCAATTCTTATATGGTTCTTGTGTAATCTTTCAAACTCAACCTTTATGAACAAATTTGTACACAACAAAAGTCACAACTCCCAAGTGTTGCAACCAAGGTCTACCAAGTAATATAGAAAATTTATTGGAAGTAGGAATACCATGCCACAATATTTGTACTTCCTTAGGTCCAATACTAAGAGGTAAGATAACACAATCCAAATTGTGAATCAATAATCCATTAGTCATCTTTAAGGATAATCCTAAATGGGCTTGAGAATTCAATTAAAAATGTTTAGAGATTAGGAACTCCTCACTACATTACTTGTATTGATTTGTAGCATTTGTAGGGATGTTATCTTGAATTTCTCCCATCACATATAATGGAGCATAATGATTATTCCACAAGATTTCCTCATTAAAAAATGCCATCAATGGAGTACCATGTGAGGGAGAAGCCATACCTTGAGAAATTATCATTCCCACAAAAGCATTTGCATGCAATGTAGTCGATGAATCAATGTAGTGATAATGTAAACTATCATGGTTGATGGAAATTGAATTTCTCCTCTACATTATTATCATGGTTAGGGAATGGGTTGGTATAAATTTTCAAGTTTGGATTGGAGGTGCAATCAAATGATTTCCATTATTAGTGACACCTTCAATATGAAAATTGATATTCTCAATACGATCTTATATCTTATTCTTCAAACCCATGCAAAATTGAGAATAATGTCCCTTTACTATCATAATTACAAAATGCTTGGTTCATTATAATTTTTGCAAAGTATTTTGCAAGGATCCAATTGACAAATATGAGGAAGATTAATCAAATTTGAGTTCAATAAAATTTGAAGTTTAGCATCCAAAGGTTCTTATACTTTGTAAATTTCCTAGGGTCATTTTGTTTGAAAGTAGTAACATTATAAGTATTAGCCACTTCATGAACATTTTCTTTTGTTTCCCTAAGATCATTACCCTTTGAAATTTTATTGAACTTTTAAAACTTTAAAAGGATAGAAGATGTAAAAGATAATGATCCATACTTGAGTGTGTTAGATGCAAGCAATTGGATTGAACATTTTGACCTTCAATTTTCCTTCTTTAGACATTGCTCCCACTCAAGCTTGAATCTCTCCTTCCAAATAGTTGAAAAACACTACTTTGATACCAATTGTTGGGATTTACTAGTATGATGGAGCAATAAGTTAACTAATTATAATGCAAATGAATGAAATAAAACAATTTTCTTTTACAGAAAAATAGAGATTTAACGTGGTTCACCTAATATGGGTTACATCCACAAACAACTATCCAATATTTTATTATATATCCAACAAAATACAAGCTACATACACTTGCAACACTCTCTACAATTATGTTTCCACTCACATTTTTCTCCTAAACCCACAACACAACTTGTTATTATGTGTCCTTACACATTCTCAAGCCTGGACTCTTGACCTTCCACATTCCTATCCAGTCAAGAAAACAACCCTTTTCTTGCAGTTACAAAACAATTAGTTTCTAACATTTACGAAGTTGTTTTTCAAACAACCCGAATTTATTAACAAAACTATTAGAATAAAATATTAATTCAGAGCATGATCAGGATCCATAGACCAACACACTTAACTACACATCATCACTACCAGTATGGAGTGCCCCTCCCATTTTCATCTTGATCGGTGTTTTAGTTTCACCATTTCCTCATGATTGTTATGATGATTATTTTATGGCTCTGATTGGTGTGTATGAACCACCACATGTTCGAGATGAGAGTCCTCAACATTTCAACTGTTGGAATATTGTATATTTACATATTTGGTTATCATTATGCTTCAATTCATTGAAATGCATTATTATGGCGTGATTAAATAGGATCTTGATTATTGATGTTTAGAAGGAATGATTTATTTAATTATTCATATGATGGATGTATAGATGTCATTTTATGCTTATGCTATTGGACCCCATTGGGATGATTATACTGTGCTTCCACTATATATACATTGAGCAGGTACCCTTGACATGCATTGAATGGTTACATGTACATGCTTATTCCTCCACTTGGCTTCATAGATCTGAGTTATTTCCCCAACAGTGGTTAATTCAGAGATGTCACATTGGGTCCCCTTCATATCCATTCCTTGGTTGTATTCAAATCGAGTACACTATGTGCCATATTTGACCTTATGTGAACACAAATCCAATTTAAGAGTTATTCTAGAATCCCTATGTGTTGTGAATGACTAGTGAATGCATGATTTAATTGATGGTTTAAATTTTGTATTTTCCCTGTAAATGAAATATTAAGAATTTAAATGATTCTTATAATTATTATTAAAATATTCTCTGTTTCAAGAAAGGGAAAATAGAATGAAAGAAGAAATCAAATTTATCTATTGTTTAATTTAAATTTTGAAAATTCCTTGGGTTGGGAATTATGAGTTATGTGTGATTTAATTATCATGTTTGAATTCTAATTTCTGTAAATTTAATTGAATATGCTTATATGGATTTAAAGTGTGAATTCAAATGATATAAGCAATTTAAAAATTGATTGATATGTCTATTTCGGGTTTTGAGGAAATTGGGAATTAAGAAAATAGAAAATGATTTTTTATTTTGATTTATTTGGAAATTGGAAAAGGGCAAATAGGAAAAAGGGGATTTTATTTCATTATGTAATTTTCATTGAGAGGAAAAAAGAAGAGAGGAGAAAACCCTCTCATAGTAAAAAATGATTTGTTGGTTGGGAATGCAATCAGAAAGGGAGTTTGATACGATTGGATTCGTTGGGATAGGATTCCAAAGGGGATCGTGCTTGCTAATTTTTGTGAGTCCTTGTTTGGTGTGCATGACAAACTTTGCATTTCAACTTTTGAAGGGCATTGAGGTGTTTTCTTGTTTTAAATTCATTTGATCATCTTTCTTAAAATTTGTTTGTAGTAGAGTGTTTAGGGGAGTGTAGAATCCTCCCATCTCCTTTTATTTTACAATTTGATCGGTGTAGTGTAGTTTTTTATGTAAAATTTGATATTTTTCAAAATTACAGGGTTACCATGCCTAATTTTTTGGGAAATGGGTGAAATGCAAATTTTATGTGAAAATTTTGTTGTTGGGCATATTTAGAGCAAAAGGGTATCTTTATATTTTTGAATTTTGAAAAATAAATTTTGAAGAAAATTTTAATGGCAGATTTGGGAAAAACCTAGTTTTTACCTTGTAAAAATATTGATAAAATTTAAGTTTTATATGAAAACAAATGTTTTTGAATATTTTGAAAAGATGGAAATTTATGATTTACTGTAATTATTCTTGTGGAAAAATATTAGAAAATTTTGTTAAGTTGAATTTTGTGCATTATTTTTTGTGCCACTCGTTGGAGGGTGTGGTGAGTGTATTGGAATATTTTGACAAATTAGTACTTCATGAAATGTGATATTATACATTATGGAAAAGTGTTATTGAAATTTAGAAATATTATACTTTTGCATTGGTTTTTATGCCACACTCATTGGTGAGTGTGAAGAGCCTAGGATTAAGGTACTAGAGAGGCTTATGGGAGCCCCAACCCAAAGTGGCAAGTAGGTTGATCACAGGTGGGGAGTCATTTAATTAAGTGATAATCAATGAAACATAGGTAATAAAACTAATCAAGATAATGGATACCCCTTCCATGGCTTGAGTGCTTGTAAAGACAAAGGATGGTTGGGAAGGCATGACAACTCGGGGAGCTTGGGTCTTGCATGATCAAGTATCCTCGTCTGTATGAGAGGAGTACAATATTCCATGGGGCCCATACCTTTGAGCACCATGATGGCACTCCCTAACTAGCTCTCTAACATCCTACCCTAGTGTCTTGTGTGTGTGATCGACTATTGGTGATTTGGCCCAATAACAATCCTTGTGATACCCTTCTAGTGAGTTATACCATGTGTTATGCCCTTAATGAATTTTCCCAAGGATGGATTCTTGTATGGCATTGGACTTGGCCCAATACGATTTTGTGATGAGATATTGGTGAGTTTGCCCAACGAGATCTTGTTTTGAGCCTATTTATATTTAATTCTTCTTGTGCTTGGGCGAGTGTTTATATGATGTGTTTATGGAGTGTATTCATTGTGTATGATGTGTGTGTAAGCCTTCTCCCCATTTGTTTGGTGTGAGTGTTGTGCTTTTGGCCCATGTGACTATCTCCTAGCATAGTGGGAGTGGATCCTTTTGATTCCATGAGGTTGAGTGACGTGGTAACCATCGTTGAAGACCTAAGGTTTGTGGATCGACAAATGACATGGAATCATGTAATTTCAAGTTTAATTCATGTTGATAGATGTATTTCATTCATTCATGTTGTAATATATTGATTTGGAACATCTCTTCGAAGATGATTTATAAATTGTAAATGAATAGAACATTTGGTTTGTTTATGTGTCTCAATGTTGGTGTTGGGCATGAAATATTATAATTTATTCTCATGATGATTTTTAAGTGTTAATTCAAACATAGGAAAATTTATTTTGGTGCTTAAAATGAACCTATCTATGCAAATTCACAGTTCGACGACCTAGTCCTATACCTAGGTGGCCCTGTCATGGACCTGTTTGTAGGTAAAAATTTAAGAAACCCCCCCCTTGGTGAAGGTGTAAAATCCTGGTGAAGCTTGTATACTTCCCGATAAAAATATTAATTTTATTGGCGATTTTATTCGTTTTTCAAGAAAAAAATCCCAATTGGCGAATCTTTTATAATCACTAGAAGTCTATGGAAAATCGTGGCGAATTGCAATTTTTTTAAATGAATAAAATATTTTTCATTGGCGATTAAAACCTTTTTTCAAACCATTTTTTTTTCATTGGCGAATTAATCCTATTTTCAAAACAAAATTTTTTTGTTGGCGATTAAAACCTTTTTTCAAAGATTTTATTTTTTTCATTGGTGAATTAAGCATAATCTCAAACTAATAAAAAAATTCAGTGGTGAAATAAATGGATATGCCAATAAAAAATTAGTGTGGTTGGCGAAAATATCAAATTCAGGGACAAATTTTCTACACATTCAAATTCCTTCATAAACAGTCCAGAATGCGGACAAGTGTCAACATATTTATTATTTCTGAAGCTAGATGTCAATGCAAATTAATATAATCCATGACCATTCGATGAATTTTTGATGGATGGTTGTAGTTGCATTCTAGAAGTAAATCTCTGAAGCACTAGACTTGCGAATTGAAACCTCTGGAATAACACTAGAACCGTTAGATTTCTAGAAATCAATGGTTGAGATTTTATTACTTATTAAATCACTTAGTCATAACAACCAAAATAATATTAAGGAATGATCAAATCCGTCGAAGGAACTATAGCAAGGTGTGAAATATTAAGGAAATATTAAGGAACTAGTGTTAAAGCCTGCGCTACTAAAGGAGCCTTTTAAGCACATTTTTTTTATAGTTAAATAACTGCTATATGGGGCAGCACCCTGTATTAATCAAAAAGAGCTTTTACATTCCTTCATTTCCATAAGATATTACAGACCCAAATATTGAATGGACTGACATGGACACTTATACAGAGTACAAACTACAAATAGATCATCACAAACCAAAATGACCTTCCACAGATACCAAATTATGCATTGTTGCAGCTAGCCTCGCTGGTCTTCTTGGTTTTGATTGCATTTAGAATCACTGAATAATCACCATCGCAGGAACTATGGGCAAGATGGTTTGCTCGTTCCTCCTAGCTCCTAGTGTTTCACTACCCATTCTTCACCAGCTCCCAACTCCCAATCCTCCTCGTCTGAATACCACCTTTCCCCGTCGAGAGCTTTTGCCACCATAAATGCCTTCACCCAACCCTTTGGTTGGTCTTTGAGAATGTCACCCACATGCAGAAGAAAGTCAATACACCTGTCAATCTCCCCCCACTAGTTTTTGAGAGTTGCATGGTCCAACGAGTGCACTAGGGGAAACTTTGGTACTGAGCATCTATTTCCATGAGCCTTGTAGTAGTGCAACGGCAGAGGGGTCATGAAATTTCCGTTGATGTTGTCCAGTGCCGCGTCGATATTTTCCAATAGAGAGTGTTGAAAAATAATTTGGCATAACTTCTTCCCTTGAGCTTTCGAGACACCCATGTACACAAGCATTACTAGAAACATGGCGGGTATTTCTAAATTCCCCTCGAGCTTGTGGGTAGCTAGCAGAAATTCTGGGCCCAAAACACCCTTCATCACTTGGAGCACTAGTGGGTGCTTGGACACCATTATCCCTTTCAGTCGTTTCTTAGCGATTTCACCATGGAAAGTGTTCTGTTGTTTCATGGAATTCAGAAATAGAAGAGTCTCCATTGCCCCTTAGTTTTTCTCGAGAGCGCTAAGCCAATTTGAGAAAAATGAGCACAACAACCCCTATTTGTAGAAAAATCTCCCGCAGCCTTATGGAGACTGTACCAAGATTCAAGTGGTGAATTAAATGTTTGTTTTAAAAGAGGGACCGCCTAGGAAGAATGTAGGACCAGGGCTTAAAAAATTAAGAACATTTTACACAAAGGGTGTAAAGGCCAAACAAGGCTGAATTATCAACCTTATAAAATAATTTAGAATAGTGCGAAGGATATTCCATATTTGTACCCAGATGTCAGCGCAAATCAATCTAACCATGACCGTTCGATAAATTTTTGATGGACGACTGTAGTTGCATTTTGGAAGTAAATCTCTGAAGCCCTAGACTTGCGAATTGAAACCTCCATAATAACACTAGAACCATTAGATGCGGACATGTGGTGAGATCAAGGCTCATCGCTCATCACTCATTCTTTCTTTTCAATGCCTCAACATTCTACATTTCATTTAATTGAAATTCTTAATCTTTTTGAACAAAGTGTGGTTACTGTACTGCTGGCAGCAATTAATGCCATATGAACATCTGAAGCAATTTGTTGGACAATTCATAGCTTTAATGAAACAAGATTTGTAATGATTTCATATCGTTTGAGTGGCATTGACGATTTTGACAACTTGTTAGCTTGAGGTACAGTTTGCATGTAGCTAGACGTCAATCAAATTAAATATTTTAATTGTACACAAATCATGATTATCATTATACCTAGGTTGGTAGTGACACTGGTGGCCCATAAATATGGATAGTGATAGTGGATAGTGTCATAAGGGTTTTCATTTTCTAGGGTTAATAAGGATTCAAGAAGAAGATGATGTGGTATTATTGGGGATACTGTAAATTATCTTACCTCCAGTTATGTAGTTACAAAGTAATTAGTAAAAGACCAATTTCCTTCAAGTTCAGAATGGGTGGAATTGGAAAGAAGTTGATTTGGTTAACCTGACTTCTCAGATAGATTTTGAACCAGGATGTGGAGCTCTGACGGAGATAAGTGCTATACCAGTGCATGGAAGCTGCGTGCAAAAGATGGGAGCAAATTTACTACTCCTCATCTTGTACATGTCTTTGGTTCTCAAGGAGAATAAGTACATTTTGTATCTTCACAACTCCCATTTCCCCAACATGGTTCGCCTAGCAAGCCCCGTGCATTTATTTTAGAGACATTTGTATTACATCTTCTACATGACTCTAGTTCTCAAAGGGGATAAGTACATTTTGTATCTTCACAGCTCCCTTTTCCCCAACATGGTTGGTAAATCTGTTGCGTTTATTTTTAAATCCACATTTGTATTGTGTTGTCACCAACAAAGCTTGGAATCATGCATTTATTTTTAGAGTTACATTTGTATTAAGTTGTCAATAGCAGAAGCTTGGAAATTGGAATCAATTTGTAATCCATTGTCATGAGCAACAACTTGGAATAAATTCTATCTATGTAAAGTGACATATGCTATTTATACAAAACAAGAGCTTTCCTACTTTACAACTACTTGTCTTTAAAAAAATATGTAATAATGTGACATTGTAATTCAATTGTAATAAAATAAATGGTTGTGTTGTGTTATTCTTCGTTATTCATTTACACTTACAGTAAAGAGTTATTTTCTGACTTCAGAACTTTAGTGTCTATGAATCTATTCAAATCAGTTTTTTTCCTATAAGAAATTAAGTATTATCTATTTATGAAATAATTGCATGTTAATTTAAAAGTAAAACATAAAGCAATATAAATAAAAAAATAAAGTTGCCATCAAATTGAAAAAAAACATTATAAACACTAAAAGTTGTCACTCTTGTTAGGGTTTACCGAAATGTTATTGATTTCTAATTTGTCGTTGACCTTCTCCCCTGGTTATTATTCATTTTTTAAAGTCCCTTGCAACATTAAGTTACCTACCCCTTGGCCTTGATGTCAATCCTAGTGCACTAAATTTTAAAATAGCTTTAAAACACATGTTTATTGTTTTAAGTTCATATCATAAATTACTCAAGTTTCAACTGTTCAATGAACATTTGATGTATGGTTGTAGTTGCATTCTGAAATGAAATGCATAGAGCGAGAGGCTTGCGAACTTAAACCTCAGGAATCACCCTATAACCATTACATTTAGAAAGATCAACGGTTTAGAATTTGCAACATGTAGACCTAAGATGTTTCATTCACTTTAGTGTTCCAATTTTGAGAAACAAAACACTTTGTACTACTAAGTGTCAAGTGATTTTTTTTTAAGTGAGAGGGTCAGCACATGGGGAGATTTCAGTCTTCAGATTGCTCATTGCAGTGCACCACCTTGTTTTGGGTTCCATAATTTCACTTCCAACAAAGCCATTCCAGTTTTCACGACTGCCAATATTAATCTTTTCAAGAGTCAAAATTCGGGTAAGTGAAATAATTCATGCGGATATGTTTCATCGTTTGACGTTTCTTAAAATCTTATTTTGTCAAACTTTGAAGTTTGGGTTTAGAGACTTAAGAATTAAGAAAAATTAAGGAGGACTAATAAGTATTAGGGAATTCCCAACTTCACATTGTATAAGAATGTCTACCACCAGTACCACTAGAGCAATGTCCAATTAAAAAATACATTATGCAGAATTGCTTAAAACCCCAAGTTTCACTGATGGGTACCATGATATTTATGATCCTGAAATCTATGGTAGGCGTACGTCATAACTTAGATTTTCATCTCAGAATAAGGTTGCAAATCAAATACAAGTTAATAGTATCAATGCACTATGGGTAACTGGATTAGGGCGCATGATGTTACATAAGGTTTTCCCTTGCCCAAAATTTATCATGGTCTGTGCCCAAAATTATGATGATAACAAAAGAGAAATTGTTAATAAAGATACCAAAGAATAATTTTTATCCATTAATGTAGAAGAACTTGGAAAAGTGTTGGGGTTTACAACCGAAGAATTTGGAAAAGTCCACATTGACCTAGAAAAGTTTGCTAGTGATTATGAAGCAATGGAAGAAAGGGAGAAAAATGCTTTCTTAAATAAAATAGTTCAGGATAGAAACAAATTGAAAGGTGATCATAAGCCTCCTTACGATTTGGATATTTTTAAACCATGGGTTTAGGATACTATTTCCATGCTAGCATTTTGCCTCGGTTTGGATAGCAATTTGGAAGTGGGTGCAAGCCTCCTTGAAATGGTATATAATATCCCTTATGGTGTTCCACATGTCAAATATAATTATATTCAACACATTGTAGAATCCATGCATAAACAATTTTTAATGATTAAAGGAGGTTCCACCAAGACATTTAGGTTCACAACCTACTTGTGCTATCTTTTTCTATTCAAATTTAGAGGAATGTTTCAAACCAACAAACTTCAAATTTAGCCCTATAGTAATGCCGAGGAAAAGAAAATGGCTCTAGTATATGAATGGACTACTGAGATAAGGATGCATGATTCTCGAAGGAACTACAGTCATTTTGTAGACTACTTTTTGGCTCCATTGCATCAAGTAATTACAAATACTCCAATGCCTAGATTGCCTATGTCATGTAGAAACTGCATTCAACTAGGAAAAGAAATACAATTGGTTGATTGGTACTTAATGGAAGAATATACTGTGCTAAGATTTTATGGATCGAGAGTACATCCATACTAACTTCCAATACATGTGACATAAAGGGTTTTTTCATTGGAATATGTATGCTAGATGCAAAGTACTGATGAACTACACTTTCTCAGTTAGCAAAAGAAGACTTTATTTCCTTCTTTACCTTTTTCATGTGGAGGGTTCACATTCGAGAGAAAATAATTTAGTGTGGCACATAAGCTTTTGAATTTTTTTGATTTTGATGCTATTTGTCATTGGCAGTATGATCCATGTGACATCGTTAAATCAATGATTGTGGCCAATAAGAATGTTGCAAGTAGAATTCAACATAAAAGTAAACCCTTACTTGAAAACTTGAGAAACAAGGATTCTTGGGATGAGGTCAAAATAGCAATGGAGAAAAGTGCTGTTGAGAATGGTATTTCTTTTGAACAATTGTCAACAGAAATTATGGCATTGCACGGAAAGACAATCAGGACATACAACAATTTTTATGAAAAAAGTGAAAAACCATCTAGTAGAGTAAAAATACCAAGTTCTCTAGAGAAGGAAGTTACTGATAAAAATTGGCCATGATAAAAAATTATTGCCTTTTGGTCTATGAGGAAGGAGCTAGGTGATCCAAGAGTTCTTGCAGAATATGGAGATAATGAAGAAGATAAAGAGTTTAGCAAATTGTGGAAATAGAGCATCCAGATGAACAAGAAGATAAAGAATCTGCTGATGAATCTAATGATGATAGGGAATAAAAAATCCATGCCAATTACAAACCTGGTTTAAGTGAGGCCACAAAAGAAGCATATACTTCAGGAGCAACCATATTTGAAAAAATGGTTCATGAAGGTGGTCCTTTGGGGTCCCAAAGACAAGGCCCTTGGACGGTAACAGATGTTGAGCATAGAAAACTAGTTGATAAATTTGGCCTTGGGCTTGGAGGTGAAAAAATAGACCAAGGGTATACAAGTCAATTTGTTAGAGCTTGAAATCCTCATCCTCATGGTCAAATACAATCACAACTAGGACATGCCCATGGTGGAGAGCTTAGTGCATATGGCATTGCCACTGGTGGTGATGGTATGGGTAGTAGTACTAGTAGTGGTCAACATGTGCTACAACAACAAATTACACACAAGAGGACAACAATACAAGATACCATAGAAACACCAGGTGATCAAGGCATACAAAAGAGGCAAAGGATTTTGATAGGTCCAAGTTGCACTATCAGTGGATCCACCATAAAGGAGTTATTTACAAGAACTCCCCCACTGCCAGTTAGTGTGGTTGTGACATCATTAGCAACTGCAAGTACTCCTATTCCTTCATCATTCAAGCATTCCATTGTTCCTGCGTCCCTAGGTTTTGATTTCATTGAAGATTATAAATAAATTAGACTTGTATAAAAAAGAAAAGAAGCAACTGATGGAGAGTGTATGCTATAACTTTAGAGCTTGCAAAAACCATGGTATTGCCCACATTTTACACAAATAAAGAAATCATGGAGTACACAATTGTTGTTCCCACAGTTCAAAACAAACCAACAAATCAGATGGATCGATCTGAATACCAAGTGTCCAATTTTCAATTGGATTTTTCTAGACTCAAAAATACTGACAAAATTAATATATCAAAGAAGAACAATGAATTGGTGTACACATCATTGCTAAAGCAAGATAGAGAGAAGAAACAGTTGCAAACTCAAATAGAAAATTTACAGGAAAACCTAGCAAATGAGAAAGCAAAGATGAAATTAATAGATAACAAGAGCAATGAATTAGAAAAAAGAATAAAAAAATCTGGCTCTACATCAACAAGCAAAGAGGATGAAAAAAATGAGAGAGAAGTGAATGACCTAAAGCAAAGGCTAGATGAGAGCAACAAGAAATATGATGAGGAAAAATCCACTTCAGAAAAATTAAGACTAAGCATTGCGAATGGAAATGCACTGTGGGAACAAAAATTGAGAAATAGATAAAAATAAATGAAAGATTGGAGGCAGAGCTAATGGAAGCAAAAGAAGAAATTAACTCTTTTCAAAATAAGTTATCTGCATTTTGTAGAGATACAATGAGGCATATGAAAAATATCTGGGATGAAATAATGCAAAGGTTTGATCATTTGTGTGACATGTTTCAATTGATTGATACTATTAGACAACATTATAAGAAAGCTCAAATATTTAGTGGACAACAAAAATGTGCTAGCATTAGAGAAATCTACAAATCAAGTTCTAAAAATAGTCTACAAAGCTAGTAACAATGATTTGAAATCAAAAGGGATTACTAATCGGATTGCTACCTTAATGAAGTTGTCATCTATCATTGAAAAGTGTTTGAGAATGCATGAAACAAAGGAATATTTGCATTTGGCCACAAAAATGATGAAGAAGGTGGATGAAAAGGTAAGGAACTTCATAGAGCTTGGTTTGCTAGAGGCTTTTGACACAAATGAGCAATTAATTAGAAATGAAATTTTTAGAAAGAAGATGGAGGGTGCAAGGAAGATTGATTTGGAACAGTTTCCTCAGAATTCATATGTGGTGAACTATTTGGATTCCATCAGAACACTGATAACCTTGAATACAAAATTGACGAAAGAATTCAAAACAGGTTCCAATTAAAATCATGAAATGTTAACAAAACTTTAAGTCAAACAACATCAGTTAGAACAAATGGAAATTCGACCACTTGAAGAGTGGAAGTTGCTAGTAAAGGTGATACAATGATTTGATTTTTGAATCTTTGATAATATGAGTTTCCAAGTTCCAACTCAGCTCTGTGCAGAGTTGTCTTTGGGCAAGATTTTGCATTGCCAATGCCTCTATGTACTCCTTCATGTGAAAATCAATAAAAAAGCTCAAATTCAGGCTTCAGTTTTGTGATGATGTTCAATTATCTGTATTATTTATTTTATCATTTGAAGAAAAAGTTGGTGGTTGCAAATACTAGATACACATTAAATGATTGTTGATGTTCATTGTTGTATATTATGCTACTAATACTATTGTTAAAATGTTATTAAGCATTGAGTTGAGTGATGAATCACTAAGTACATGTTCAAGTTTTACTTTTAACACAATTAAAATATGAACTATAAGGTGATGAACTGTTAGCTCATTATATTTACTTCTTGGTAGAGCTTCTAAGTTATAGATGTTGAACTATTAGATCATTATATTTACTTCTTGGTAGAGATTCTAAGTTATGGATGTTGAATTGTTAGCTTATGTTCTGTTGGGACTAAAAATCTTGCTCAGTATCCACCAACTTACACCTCACCCACATCCCACATACTGCAAAAACACACTACATTCAATTTTATGATTAGCAGTTGAATTGCAGAGATTTGTGTGACCGGATCCATTTTGTGGCCCACATTACCACTTGATCATATCCATAAATAAATTTAAAACCCCATGGTCATAACCCCTATTCCTTAAGAGTTCAATACTATCGGCTTGACAATATTGCATCGGGGGGACTCCCCTCAATGCTCCACCGATCAACCGATGAAAGCGACCCACAACTCAATATCAACATAACAATATCCTATCGAGCAGACTCCCAAGGAACTCTCTCCAATATACCGACGGTGTCAACAAAGGTGAACACATCGCAGTAACACAAGTGCATCGATAGAACGAATGTTAGCATTCTACCGATGGCCCGAACAAAGAATATCGGTAGCACTTGAACATATTGATGGAAGATAACATAGTATCCCACCAATGGGGTGATACAATGCCCAATGCAAGAGTTCAAGATATGGTGAGAAGTATATCAAGGGAATAAGAGGCTATTGGGCCAACATAAAGATCGGTTCCTCGATACAATGATAGGGGGATGAAGGAATCGAAGGAAGTGACACCTATCAGTGGAAGATGAATAAGGGCTACTCGATGACCTGATAAGACCATGAATCGTGAAACACATGCTAAGGAAGTATATTGGAGGAATTAGAGCATGTCAAGGAGACATTATCTGGTGTCCCGTCGATCACCCGAAAGAAAAAGAGTCCATCGACAGAAGAGGTGGTTATCGATGGAAGGAGAATCATGGTTCCTCTGATGTAGCAATAATGATTATTTCTTGCTAATGTGACATCCCGGTGATATCGTCGAGATATTCAAATTAATGATCTTGAGATATTCAAATTAATGATCTTCCCTAAATCCCGATGACAAGACTGGAAACAAGTGGATAATTTATGAGCCATAACTAAGGTGAATTATAGTTCAAGTTAATTGTGTATTTGTCATAAAATTTGGAGAAATTCATTGAAAGAGGGAGCAGGAAGGAAAAGCTTGGAATTCGCCATTGTTGCATAGCTCAAGGCCAAGGAAATAAAAATTCAAGTACGTAAAACCTAGCTAAAAAGTTGCTTTCGTAAAAGCTTGAAGTTTAAACAATGGAGGAAAGCACAAAGAAACTAAAGGCTAAGAAATAGAAAACAAAAAAAAGACTTCTAAATCAAGACCTAATAGACCAATGCTTTGGGTCGGGGCCAAGACCCAAAAGGAGTGCACAATCAAATCCTTTTGTGGATAAGTTATGGGACAAGGATAAAGGTCTAGGAGATGTGTGGACACCACAACGAGGATATGAATTGTTTTTGTACCATTATAGGAAATAATATAGGTTTCAACTAGTCTGCAACCCATGGAGATTGAACCTAGGAAGATTAGTGGTGCCCAATGTGTTTGTCAATACAGAGCCGATTAAAGCTCTTGCCGACAAATATGACCCCAAAAGAAGGACTATCCAATCACATGCCGAGGTTGACATTCTTGTTATTTCTAAAGATCTCATATCTAATGTGTTTCAATTAGAGTGTTCCCCGAATTTTCCATTCACAATCAAATACCTCCTAACAGAATATAACCACATGGACACAAGTTATAAAATATGGAAGCTACCCTTACATAGGCCTAGGGATGAAGGGAACCAACTTAGAATATTTTCTAGCAAGGAAAACCCTCCCTTTCACAAAGATTTATTTGAAGAATATTTTTGGTATACCTAGCATTCAGCTAGATAGGTGTTAGGAGTAGAGGTTCCACCCCTTATGTCAATTGTGCCAATGGTCTTGGCTATAGATATACAAAGTAAAGATGCCAGACCATTTGAATATGTTGGCTATTTAGCTAATTCCTTGAATCAGGGGTTGGAAAGGATAAAAAACAATAGTGACAACATTAATTTCAAACACTATTCTCTATTTATGCATTTGCTTTTACATGAAGGTCAGGTCAAAGGGTTTTGGGGTGAGGAATTAAGAATAAAGGATGTAGATGAGAATGGGAATTACAAGCCTATACAAATGTGGACTTTGTTATGGGATAGCCGATATGGTGGATCACATTATCTATACTTTGAAGAATATTTTATGAATCCATTGATGAAATTGTTGGGACACCCATGTAATTATAACTTGTCCTCGGAGATACAAAGATTCTTGAGACCAAAAGATAAAGACCCAAGGAAAAAGGTAAATCATAACTAGGGTGATTGGTTTGCATATTCTGATTGTATTGTAATTAGAGTCTATGGCTCCAAAGGAGCCCCACATTTATTGCCAAGGGTAGTCTCAGATAGAATAGCTTACTTAGAAACTGTGAGACAAATGGCTAATCTGATGCCAAGCACCTTAAGGGACACAATAAATAATCCATCATGCCTAGCACTTTATGTTTTGGAGATTTCACAGTGGTCACTAGTGAGGGATATGAGGAGATTGATAAAAAATTGGCACTGTACAACTTACCTTTGGGTAGTAAAATAAATAAATTTGATACAAAGAGTTTTATTCACAAGGCAAGGTTGTCACAAGGATTATCAGGATATGAACATCATTTCTTAGTTGATGATGTAGTAATAAATTATGATGAGGCCTTTACCAAAAATAGGATGATTGCATATAACAAAATTGTGCTTGCTAAGACATTAAAGAGGGGGATTATACCATCTTATTCAAGAGCATTCTATGAAATGCAAGATCCTTTGGAAAGAATTGAGCAACTTATCACTCATGTAGATGAGCTAGTAAAAGATGTGCCCCCGGTTATTTTTGAAGCACCACAAACAATTTATTCGGAAATGTAGGTTGAAAACATAGAGCCTCTTGATCACATACCTTCACAATCCACTCTTGAGGGCAGCTTCTCTGCAGATACAACCACGAGTGAAGGAGATGAAGAGGAGAGTGATGAAGAGAATGATGAGGTCGAACAAATAACTGCCCCTATAGTTGCACAATATGAGGCCTCTCAAGAACATAATATTGTCAGGTTTGAGGCATCATATGAGCTTTCTGATGATGTGAGAGTTAAGGCTAGATAAGAATTTATCTTTGATAGTGACTTTGTTAAAAATTCTAAGTTTAAATCATTCATTTATGAGCATAAAGGTATAATGCTAAGACAAAAAATGAAAGACATCACTCTTGAACAAGAAGCAGTCACCCTGGAAGAATTAAGGAAAGATATAAACAAAGAGTTGGAGTCCATCACCCCTGAAAGGGGGAGGGAATTGCTTCAAGAGGCTAGAGTGTTACTCTTACCGGGATGGGACATCAATGCTACAATATTGTTTGACAATTTTAGGAAGAGAGGGGATAAAACAATGCACCTAACAGAAGAGGCAAGTGATAAGATGTATTTAGGATCTGGGTACAACCCAGATGAAGCCACCTTGCTGATTTGGTCATTATACCCTCAAGACAAAAGGCATGTTGTAATTAGTAATCCAAATCAAGTGTTTGGAAATCTCTTGGTTCATAGAGTAGGGGATACTTAAACCCATTGAAACAACCGAGTTAAATAAAAATGTGGAAAAGTTCACTAAAGCACAAATTGAAAAGTTGATCAAATAAAATTATAGATTAAGGAAGGAAATGGCAAGTTACAGGCATAGAACAACCTCCTCCTCCACACTCGAATTATATTCCCCATGGCTCGAGAAAGACAAAAGAGTGTTGGATGTATTAGTAGATGTAGCCTATTGGAAGAACTGTCACCAGAAGTCCGAAAATAAATGCAAGGAGTTGGAAATAGAGATAAAACCACTAAGTATAATATGGTGTCTGAGATAATCAAGGAGAGATTTAACAGAATGATGGGTCATGCTGATGAATATTGGAAATTGTTCAAAAAAACACACTCAACACTTGCGGAGAATGAAAGGTTACAAGGGCAGATGATTGAGAAAAGAGAGGAGCTTCTAAATAAGAAAGTCATGAAAGGTTAGACACTGCAGACTTACAACAAGTTGGTGGAATCACACAATGGGTACCACAACAGGCTTAAAGATGATCTCGACTACTTTGATTTTCCCTCTTCACTCCATGATAGCCTCAACAATCCTAGGGAGCAAGATGATTGGAAGGAGGAGCTTGCTATGTTTCTACCCACTGCATTGCAATAAATTAATGATGAAGAAATGATATTGCAGAATACTCACAAGAAAATTGAAAAATTGACATATATGGAGTACGACATAAAAGGTGCGACTACCAATGTGGAAACTTATGCTGATGAGGAATACATGCATCATCTCTTTGCCATCAACCAAACCAAAGATGCATCAGATATAGTAGAACAATCACCAAAATGTGAAAACCAGCCAACACCATAAGGGGAGTACACTTTGTAGGTGGTGCATTATCATGGAGTAGGATCCTTGAAAAAATATTGAGTGGTCATGGGAATTTTCTTGAAGATTAATGGATTGGTGTATTCACTTGCAGAAGTGTTGTGTTTTCAATTATGTTAATTTTTTAGTTATCAAACATTGTGCCTTTTTGTATATGGGTCTATAGCTTGTTGCCTCTCACATATAAAGAGAAACCAAGACTCGATTGAAGATATATCATTTTGTTTTCATTATAGTAGGAATTAGTAAGAAGATAGATTGCACCCATCCGCCCACTTCATCTCATATAAAAACTTATGTTATAATGCATATCATTTGAAGATCCATACAATGGAGAAGGTTATGTATAATTATTGATTTGCTTTCAAGTGTTCAACTGTTGAGTGGATCTACATGCTTATATGTTATTTGGCTATCTCCAGAGTGGTCTGCTTATATTATTCAAATTAAGTGTGTGAAAATACGTTTAACTTGTCAATACACATTTTTTGTAATTGTGTGATGTTGTCGACTGGTTTCTGTGTAAAGAAGAATTAAAATTCCTTTTAAGATATCAAATTTAATATCACAATTTCATGGAATACAATATAAAATATCATCAACTATAGTTTGGAATATGATTCATGAAGTGTAATATAAAATAAAATATCATGAAGTGTAATGATTCACAATTTATTTGAATACAATATAAAATATCATCAACTGTAGTTTGGAATATGATTCATGAAGTGCAATATAAAATAAGATAGCATGAAGTGCAATGATTCACAATTTCAATGTTCATTGAATACAATATAAAATATCATCAACTACAGTCTGGACTTTAGAACAATGGAAATTGATTCATGAAGTGCAGTATAAATACCTAAAAGCCGCTAATTCTCTTCCATTTCCCAAACAGATTAAGGGTCCTCAAATTGAAACTCATCTTGAGATAAAGTAAAATATTCATCTTGATTATGAGTCTACTCTTCATTTTCTTCGGCTTGTGTCTCAAATTCAACATTCATTATGTGATTTGTGTCAATTTCATCTGTCCTAGTCCCAGTGCCACTGCCAGTGCCACCAGTACCAACATTTGGATTTGGAGTGTCCGTGTTGCACAACTTGGTCCCTCTTCTTTCACATGTGGACCTCTAAATTGTGAGTGCCCTTTGAAAAGGAATTTTTTTGACTTTATACGCAGTTCCTTTCATCCTCAAGCAATTTTCTAAATTCTTGTCTAGTTTGTTTCTTAACTTTGATTTCAAA
The DNA here is from genome assembly GCA_007115665.2 of Sequoiadendron giganteum. Classification (NCBI taxonomy): domain Eukaryota; kingdom Viridiplantae; phylum Streptophyta; class Pinopsida; order Cupressales; family Cupressaceae; genus Sequoiadendron; species Sequoiadendron giganteum. The sequence goes on from CM021109.1 coordinate 464,397,850, forward strand.
AACTCCAATGTACTGAAAACTCTCTCATCCTCCATTGACCCCAATATCGTTGTTTGACATAAATCAACAAGTTTGAAATATTTTGATATCGAATCACGTAATATTTCACTCTAGCCTAAGTTTGTCCAAATTTTTTTTATTGATCCCAGTTCAAAGGCCTTCTCTGTGCCCATGGATTTATACTAGTCCTTCATAGTTGTTGCAAAACTCATACATTGTTGTCTAATCTTATTTTCATTTAAAATTCCTTCTATTGTCTACTCATTGTATGTTACCTTTTTCAAAAATTATTCGATCAAGATTTTTACTTTATCATGAAAATATTTTGGGTTATCTCGGTTTACCCAAAATTGAGGATACACAATACCCATGGATTCAAGTATTTCATGTCGAGGGAATCTTTCAAAAATCTATGAGGATAGAGATTTTGCAATTTCCTTCAAATTATCACTAACAAATTTAACAATGCCATTAAAATCTTCCTCGTTAACAACTAATTCTCTACTAGAGCGCTTGGTTGTCTTACAATGGTACATTGGTATCTCATATCCATGTACATAGATGCATAAGTGCCCACTTGCATTAACCTATAAATAATTATCAAGATTATTCAAATCAGTAATTTTCTGCCAAATGAAATAATTTGCGCCTTCTTGTGTTAGATCTAGATATGGATGATCGCGGGCCAAGTATGTATGTTTACGTAGATTGGCATATTCATAATATACATAGTTATGTCTTGGGATTTCTTCACAAGATTTTTCATCACATCCAACATGGGGAGAAGACTAGCTAAAGTCAAGAGTGTCTCTATATCGCTTAACCTATGTAAGAGGTTAGGAGCTTTGTCTACTGTGCTACGATGCTCGTACATCACTCCAATCAAGGATTGATATTCTGAAAGAACTCGTTGCACTGGTCCATGCAGGGAGATCCATCTGGTATTGAAATCCTTGAGAAGCTTATTTCTTGGTGTTATTCCCTAAGAAAAATGTTGAAATTCTTGGAAATGTTTGGGACTTCGACAGAAGTATGCGCGGATCTCGTGGACTAGATTTTCAACTTTTGATACTGTAGGAAACTTGTTTACAATTTTGAATGCTAAATTCATTCAGTGGGCCATGTAGTGAATGCCAAGCATGTATGGTGCACAAGTAGTTTGTAACTTTGTAATGCTCCTTTGACCTTGCATCACTGCAGCTCCATCAACTCCTACACACACCAACTTTTTGGCAATTGTCAACTCATCCATACCTGTAATTTCATTCAAATATTTTTCTTGACTAGTTCAAATAGATTTTGTGATGTTGAACTGTCCTTCATTTTATGAACACAAAGAAGATGAGCTTGGTGAACATGTTGCTCTACAGTATACAAATGCATACAAACCCAAGAAGTATTGTCTACCTCAGTAACTTCATCTAAAGATAATGCAATGAAATTTGAATCTTTTACTTTCTCCTTTAAATCTTCCTTTTCCATTGCAGCAAGACAGTTTTCCTATTCCCATCTAGTGTTTATTGAACAATGTGAGAAGGGAAAGTGAGGAACACCCAAATAAGATAATAAACTAGAATATTCTGGGTAGTCTGTCATAGGACACCCTCTGGACAAAATATGAAAAACAACACTCATCTGAATAGTTTTTGACAGATTTACTACTTCCATTGCTTTTCCAAAATGAGCCTCAAGTGTACCTTGACATTCAATAAGATTCAACATTCTATGGTTATGCTCTTCATATTCCGTGACATACTTAATAAGAAGACATTCTTCCTTTGATTTACATTGTACAACTGATTGTTCCTTTCCGTCTATGATTTGTTTTTTCATAAAATATATCGATATGATTTTCTATGGTGTCAAGCTTTAGCTGCAACGTCTTGTCTCTTCCACATTTCCAACTACAAATCATACACTTGCATAGTGTTGCTTTTTCAATATCATTTTCATTAGCCACCCCCACTGTTATAATGAATGGGTTCTTTGACAACCAACCAAGTTGAAAATTCCTTGTCATTTCCCACTCATGCCCCATTTTTTATTTTCCTTTCATTTTCTTGCTACCAACATCATCCTCATCGAAGTCAATTATCTCATTTTGGCTAACCAAGGTATCCCTTGGAACATCTTCTGTGATATTTCCATCCTCATTTGATACATTTTGATTTAACTCAATGACAATCTCACCTTGACCTTCCAGTGGCGGTGAGGTATTGTGAATGCCTTCTTCATTAATATCTGGTGGAAGAGTTGATGATGTAGCTCCATCTTGATCTAATGGATCAGAAGCTTTTCCAATTCCAAAGTAAGACTGTATGGTACCTCTACATTTTGGGCATTTTGATGGCCTCCCAGTCTCTTCATTACCCTGAGGAGTCTTACCCTTGTTACTCAACATATTGATCTCTCACTTCAAATAAAAGTTGGAAAAAATGTCTTCTTGTTTAAGAAGGACCAAAAATATAGATCCCATTCCCTACTCAAAATCATCTTTAAGATTGAAGCAAGAATGGAAAAGAGATTAATAAATATTATTATTATAACTAATAACACTATGAATAAATGATCACTCACCTTCAAGTCTACATTTTCGGCTTTCATTGACTTCTGAATCAAGAAGTAGAACCTTAGAATTGAACAAAATGTGTAAGAATAAATGACAATTTTGATTGTATTTAGATCAATCCATATTTGGAAAATTCTGTGGGATTTTTAAATGGTATATTAAAAATTCGGTGAATCTCGTGTGCTTATACAACGATACATTGTAATTTTCAAGGCGAAATGTGTCCTCAAATGTAATTATTTTTAAATGTTATTGGCAAAATAGGTCCTCATAAGCAACTATTTATAAATTTTAATTGGTGAAATGGGTCTTCACAAGCAACTATTTGTAAATTTTAACTGGCCAAATGGGTCCTCATATAATGTTGTTTTAATAGTATTGGCAAATATGTAGGTGTTTTATTACATGCTCCTAGGATTCCAGGTGAAAATATTAATCGATCCATTTGAAATGCGTAGTCTGCTATGGAAAATTTATTGCTTAAATATGCCTCATAAAAAAAATCCTTGGTGAATGGACATGCATTGGACCGATAGTTCATAAAATCCAAGCGATTTGGACACCCTGTTGGGTGCGATTATTTCGCCAATTTTGACTTGGCTGATTTCTAGAATTTGCATTTGGCGAAGATTCACCACTAAAGTTTTCCTTGCTTGTTTGAAGCCAAAAACTTAAAAATTGTCCTAACATTGTTAGGGAATCCTAGTGGAAGTAGGGATGTCTTGTTAGAAGTAGGGGCTGCCTAGTTTGAAGGGTCAAAAAATCCAAAAAATAGGATTTTTCCTAAGGCTGTTGGGGCGACCTGGTCCTATGTAGGGGAAACCTCATTCCCATACAAAAAACAGAGAGTGAATCCTCTCAACCACTAATAGGTGAGGTTTCTTTAATCCCTTTTACCTTTTAAAATAATTTTTATTCCTTATACTTTTCCCGTTCTGACTGTTTTGGTCGTTTGAAACCTTGAAACCTAGTCAAAATTTCTCTCTTTGAACTTGAGCTTTCCTTGCTTTTTTGGGACTTCGTTTGGGAAAAATTTGTGAATGAAAAATTTTCACCATAGTCCCAAGGTCTTGGTAGTGTTTTGACCTAGTTCTGAAGTTCCATCATTGAGGACTTATGTCATATTTGCATCATTTTGTGTGTAACCTCTTGATATGAACCGGTTGTCAAACCTAGGGTTGGGGAGATGATTCTTCTAGTCTTGCGAAGGTTATAACCCTTCTTGGATCATCTTGTTAGCATCATCAAAAATCCTCATATCAGATCATGTGGTGTTGTGGAGTATTTTCTTCCCTTAGGTGATGTTGCTTTGCAACGAGATGTCTTGGGATGCGTGAGGATGTCTGGAAGTGACTTATTGTCATTTCATCTTATGGTGAGTTGTGCCTCTTGGGAAGGTAGTATATTGTGAAGGTTTTCCTTTGTGTTTAAAGTGGTTTATTGTGTCTAGATATGGATTGGAGGTTGAGGAATCCCTCATCCTACTCTAGAGTGGTGTTGTGAGATAACATGATCGTGGTCTAGTAAATGATCATCATGTAGGTGTCTCTCTCTCTCTCTCTCTCTCTCTCTCTCCCTTTTGTTTGTTCTTCGTGGTGTATTTATCCCATGAGTGGTTAGCCTTCTACTATTGCTACCTTGCTTATGTAATGGTGAAGTGCCTTGTTGTATTTGGCATTGTGTCATTGTGACACTTGTGTGCATGTTATCGTGTAAGTGTGACATGCCATTGCTGCATTATTGATGTTATTATCCTTGTTTCAAAAAAAGGTTGTTCTGTCAGGTTTTGTTCTAAGATTGTTAGCTCAAGGCATTACACAGTACATGTGTTATTCATTGTCACTATCATTTATGTCTCTATGGTTTGAAGTGTTGCACAACCAACTTCTTTCTGTTGGCATATGGATTCTAGTGTTGTCATTGATGGAAACCTAAGTCATGGATCCGATATGCACTTCAATATCTATTAATACCGGAAGTCAGAGTGAAGAACATGGTATTCGATTAAAGCCGAGTCTGTCGATCAATATGCATTATCAGTTTATCAATTCATGTTGTGCATCTCAGGGAAGGTTGTTGGGTATCTAGAATACCTTATTCTTCAGTTTTGTGCCTGCGCATCAATCGGTGTACGAGTTAGAAGATCTGGTGTATTAATTTTTTGTTTATCAGGGCTAGAAGGCCGACTTGATGGATATAGTCATTGCAGATGTTTAAGGAGTAATTGCTTAAATGTTTTTATGTTCAAACATGTTTATTTAGGTCCTCACTATGCTATGGTCAACTATGGATGGTACACGTTAATAATCATTTGAAGATTTAGCCGATGGTTGGAAAAATATCATATGTTTTGTTAAAGCTAACATGAAGATAATATTATCCTTTGATGCAGATATATAAGATCAACTGTTTATATATTTTTGGTATAGAAGCATGTTAGATGTGAAGTATATTATTGTGTAATGAAAAATTCAGAAGGGAAGTTGTGCGATCTCATCTACATACATAAGATTTGAAATGTGAGGTGCAGTAGAGCAGAGCAAAAGAGCAAAATCAAACAGAAGGTCTAAAATCGACTAATGTGCTTAACCAAAACTATTACCTGGCATTAGAAGATGCTATTCCTTCAGTTCAACCCTTTAGATGGATTTAATCTGAACATTTTGTAAGGTAGCTGTAGACATCCAAATTTGATCACTTCCATATGATCAAAATTGTCTATTATATTCATCCATTTCATTAATAGTGATTAAATAATTTATTTAATCATTATTTCATTTTCTGCCTAAGGTTCCTAAAGTATGTAATTAAATAAATTAAATACATTACCTTACCTCCTTGTCTTCTCTAAATTAAATAAACATGAAAAATTATTTAATTTAGTCATTTAACTATTTGAATTAAAACCAAATTTTAATTCCTCTTTTCTCTCTCCTTGACACATTCTCCATAACCCTCTTTTAATCCAGATTAAATTAATTAATCTGTGATTAGGATGTGCACCACTTAATCTTGATTAAGTGTCACATCCTCCATAATCTCCCACTTGCCTCTAATCTTTCATTAATTATCCTAATCATGTGTTTGCACAATCTTAATCAGAATCATTAGCCACATTTGGCTTACCTTTTCTAGTCAACCTTCCCACTTACCATTTTTAGCCTGGACTCTCTTCCCCATGTGAATTTTTAATTCACATTTATTTTCTCAAGGTTCCTCTCTTCCCCATGTGAATTTTTAATTCACTTTTATCTTTCCAAGGTCTTCCCCATCCCCCATGCAAGATTCTAGAAGCCTTGACTTGTCACTTCACATGTGCCAAGGGCTTCTAGAACCTTGGACTTGTCACATCACCCACATGTGACAAATCTCCAGCTTTTTGGAGACCCTCTCTTATCCACTAGATTCTTCCAATCATTGTGAATTTTTAATTCACTTTTATTCCTCCAAGGAATCTTCTCATCCCCCAAGATCCACCTCATTTCCACATCACTCCACCCTAAGACATCTCACCTTCCACATGTCAAGATGTGAGGGCTTGTGAGTCCTCAACTCACCATAGCCCTTCATCTTGATCTTTGTTGGATCAATCCCAACCGTTGAATTCTCTAGATAATTCCACTTAGCCTATAAATACCCCTTCAATTCTCCCATTTTAAGAGAATCAAGTCTTTTGCAAATAAACTCTTGCAAAATTGTCATTCAAACTCTCATCCATTTTAGCACCCATATTGCATCAATTCATCTTGCATCCACTTCATTTCATTGCCATCCAAGGAGCACACAAGACTTCAACATCAAGGGCCAACCAAGGAAGCAACAACATGAAGGTATAACAACAATTTATTTGTTTATCTTGCTTTCATATTGTTCATTTTCTTAGGCTAATCATTGAGGTGCCCTATTATCTTGTTGTTTCTCTTTATTGCACTATTTGTTTTATCTAACATCTCACATTCTAGGAAGCAACATTTTATTAGGATCACAGTAGTGAGCCTTCCTATTTTGAAAAGTGAGCTCTAGGCAGTGAGCTTGAATGCAAGTGCATTCCCATTTTGTAAAACTTATATTTGAGTACTCAAATTGTGGATTGACCTCCATCATGGTTTTTCCCCTAACAGGGTTTCCACCTAAAAATCCTTGTGTTATGGTGCCGTGGATGATTGCTTTGCGTGTTTACGTTTTTCCTTTGGTTTAATGTTGAAATGGTTTAAATATCAGAATAATAAAGTTGAAGATTGCATAACACTGATTCGCCCCCCTCTCAGTATTCCCAGATTCCAACAATTGGTATCAGAGCTTAGTTCCTCAGAATGAGTTTGATAACTTGAGGTGGATCTTGGAATGTAATGGACTTTGGTAGTCTTCAATAGCAGCTTGTGGTGGCACTTGATGATCTTGATCAGTCCAAAGCAAAAGTCTAGGAATTGAAAGCAAATCTTAAGGATGCTGAAAAATTCATTAAGTCATTAAAGGATCAGATTGTAAAATCTAGGGAAAAGAGGAAGGATCTCTATGATCAAATTAAGCATAAAGAGAGTGAAAATATGGATGATGCTCACTTGAATCAAACCTTGAAGTAAATAACTCAAGAATGTGAAAAGCTTGCCAGAGATAATGCTACCCTAAAGCATGAAATGGAATATATGGTGATGAAGCTGAATAAGGAAATTGAAGAAAGGAAGAAGAATGAGGAGAATCTTGATCAGTCCTTAAAATAAATATTTGATGAATGTAGAAGAACAAATGGAGAATTCATTCAATTAGAAAATGAATTGCAACAATCCAAAAATAATGAAGAAGAACTTGAAAAATAGATTATTATTCTTAGGGATGAATTTGCTATTGCAAATGAATACAAGGAGAAGTTTAAGATCAGTTTTGTTAAGCTTGATGAGCTAACTCAAGGACAAAAGAATGCTAAAGACAAGCGAGGTCTTGGATATGAGAGGAGAAAGTTATAGATCTAGACAAATAAATTTCAAGCAAGGAAATCAGATGAACAAAAGTGGAAGGTATCTGGTAAGACAACCTAACGCTCAAAAGTTTAATGGATACTATTTTGCCTACAATAAATTTGGTCATATGGCTACTCAATGTAGAAGTAAAATGAAATCAAGTGATTCATCATTCTCTGGTCAGTTTTTCAATTGCAATAAGTTTGGTCATAAATCAATTGAATGTAGAACTATGTCTAACAACTCTGTCAGTAGAAGGAATGTTGAATGCTATACCTATGGAAGATTTGGGAATATTGCTAACCAATGCAGATCAAGAATTAATCAATGGAATAATTGGTATGGACAAGGAAATATTGTGTGCTATAATTGCAATAGATATGGCCATATTACAAGATTCTACAGAAACAAAAATGTGGGTAGAAGAGGTCCGGTATACAAAGGTAGAAACTCACAGAAAGATGATAAAGGAAAAGGGAAACTGACTATGGATGAAATAAGAGATTAGATGAAGAAGACATGGGTAAGGAAGAATGAGTTTGATACTAGAAATGGTTCTGCACCGGAACCTACTTCTGATAATTCCTCTAGAAATTGATTTCAGGCCATTGGCCTAGGGGGAGTTCTTCAAGAAAATCCTTTATTCCCCTGATGGTAGTTAGCACCGGAATACAAGAGATTGTCAAAATTTGTGCTAATAGTTTGCAACTACATTGGAGATCACTTGTACACAAATTTGAGAAGTTGAAGGTACGTAAAATAATTTTTCTCTCGTTGTCTGAGAGAGCAAGGTATCTTGAACACCTAGGGAAAACACATTTATTACAACTAAAATTTAGATAAAAGACATGTTGAAACTCTCATTTGTCACTTTGCATCAAAGAAAAGAAGAAGGAGAGCGCTCAACAACAAAATTTTGAAGGAGTGAAGATAATTCGGCGGTGAATCTTTGAATCCATCAGGTATTTCAGTGGTTTGTGGGATTTTCATTTAATTTGGCACTCGGTAGAAGAACTTGTTCGGTACGCAAAATGGAACAAATCAAAGGAATTATGAAATTGTATGAGTTTAGTAGTGAGAAGATTAGAGCTGTAAGAAACTTATTATCGCTCGATGAATTGAAATGGCTGGAAGGTGCGAAACAAAAAAGTTTGGACATTTGGAGTAAATTCTCCTATTTCGAAAATGCAAAAATTGTTAAATGTATTTTGGATAGATTGAATGATGACACTCTAATTCTAGACAAAACCTATCATATTTTGAAAGAGGTAATTGGATTCCTAACTGGATTATGCAAAATTGGGGATATACCGAGAAAAAAGTCTATTCGAAATAAAGAAGTCAAAACCCTAACCAGTGTAACTGGAGACCAAAGGGCATTGATAATTTTAATAATCAAAGACTCTGTAACAAGGTACATTGCACATGGAGTATCCTATAAAATCCTTTTTTAGAAATAGAGAAGGATCAACCTCGACTGGTGCAGTTTATATCTCTCACAAAATGATAATGGAAGATCAGGACTTTGACCTGTACGGATTGCTAAAGGATCAACTAATGGAGAACACACAATTAACAAAGGAGACGGGTTATCCTTTTAGGTTTGGCACTTTGATTACATGTCTTGTGATGTATTTTCTAAATTGTTTGCCACTATAGAACAATGTTGTATGGAAAAAGAATGAAACAGTTTGCAAGCAGATTTATGAACACTCTAACAAACTGGAAAACTATGATCAAGAATATGCAAGTTTCTTTAGAGGTTTACTAGAAAAGTTTGGATCAGTTTGTATCTCCCTTCCACTAAAGGCACTTGAAGCTGGTTCCTCTTCTGGTGAGGTGGAGAGAAAGAAGAAAAGAGAAAAATAAATTACTGTTTGTACCCCTCTGGTATGTAAGAATCCAAGAGTTGAAGGCAAAGGAAAAGAACAGGTGGTTGTAGATATTCCAAATGAGGAATCTGAGGTCACTTAGGGAAAATAATCAGAATCAACTGAACCAGAACAAGAAAAAGAAGAAGGAAGTGAAGAAGCAGCTGACTTAACCAAGGAAACATTATTGCAACTTATTCATAAGGAAGATGGAATGCAAAAAATTGCAAAATTATGGTCTATCAGACCTTCATATGAACATGATATAATTTTAAGTGTACTAAGTGCTCACGTTGTGCACAACCAGATCAAATTAGAGAGTTTTTAGAATTTTCTACTTGAAGAGATGATCGAATGCATCAAGGAAATCGTGGACTCTAAGTCTTAGAACAAGAAAGAAGAAGAAATAATTCTACACTTGAAGGAACAGTTCAGGCTATCACTTACCAAGTTGAAAAGGAAAATGAATGAGCTGAGGCAATGCATAAGTACAACAAACAACATCTATAACTATTGTATTTGTTGGCCTCATGCAGTTGGGACAGGGAAAAATTTAAGAAACCCCCCTCGGCGAAGGTGTAAAATCCTGGCAAATCTTGTATACTTCTCGATAAAAAATATTAATTTTATTGGCGATTTTTTTCGTTTTTCGGGAAAAAAAATTATCCCAATTGGCGAATCTTTTATAATCCTTGGAAGTCTATGGAAAATCTTGGTGAATTGCAATTTTTTTTAATTGAATAAAATATTTTTCATTGGTGATTAAAACCCTTTTTCAAACCAGAATTTTTTTTCCATTGGCGAATTAATCTTGTTTTCAAAACAGAGTAAAAAAATTGTTGGCGATTAAAACCTTTTTTCAAAGCAAAAAAAATATTTTCATTGGCTAATTAAAAAGAATCTCAAAATAATAAAAAAATATAGTGGCGAAATAAATAGATAAGCCAACGAAAAATCATAGGGACCGTTCAATGAATGTTTGATGGACGACTGTAGTTGCATTCCAGAAGTAAATCTCTAAAGCACTAGACTTGCGATTTGAAACCTCTGGAATAACACTAGAACCGTTAGATTTCTAGAAATCAATTGTTGAGATTTTATTACCGTACAAATGGTTATAAATTTTTGTTTCTCAGTGATTGGGCGACCTTGGCGGGATGCACAACTTTCGAAGTGTTAACTCATTTAATGAATTGTAAGGTGCAATTAAGGGATGTCTTCTCAAATGCTTTCAAACACCAAATTTAGGTTTAATGTAATCTTTTAAATCATCCAAAAGGATAGATCTTAAATAAGGAGTTTGGAGAAACAGATTTAGTAGCAAATTGACACTTTTTTCTTGGCAAATAAATGGTCACTTCCTACTAGTAAAGTTAAGTGAGCCTGCATTTTGAACTCCAGACTCAGAGTTTCCTCAAAGTGGTACTTCCAACCGATATCAGGAAATGGGAAGATGAACTTGTGGCCATCATGCAACCAAATTTGAATTGTCCTGAAGAAGAGAAACTCGACATCATTTCCCAGTTACGTTCAATGGCGTGGAAAGAGAAAACCAGCTATGCCGAGTACAACTGGGTGATTTTCATTTTAGAAGAAGAAGAAGAACATGCTGAATTTCATAATTTAGTTATGGAAATGCAGTTGGAACTATACAGAGTCCTGACATCTCCAACGGTTTAACAACATGCATGAATCCTTTTGTGAATTGTGAATTTGTGACATGTAATGATAAGGGGGGTAGTTTCATCTTTTGAGTGCTCTTTGAATTTTGATTATATAGGGTGTGGGGTGACAGGTCTGTGAATCCACATTTTTGGCATTAGAGAGATAAAAGAATATATTTCTAAATCTGTGTATTTATTAATGCTTCCTTTTAATTATGAATGAATTATTTTTCTTCATGATAATTGTTCAATGTTTATCTGTTAGGTCAGAATGCGTATTTTTTCATCTCTGAGACTTTGTGTTCAGATTCATTCATTTGTTAAAAGAGAAACTATCGCTTTTCTTTACTGATTGTGAGAAAAACGGACTTTGTGTCATTTGTTTTAAAATATTTTGCATCTACTTTCATGGTTAAAGTGACAAATCTGTACACCAACAAGAAAAAAAGAGTTGCATTCTGGAAGTAAATCTCTGAAGCATTAGACTTGTGAATTGAAACCTCCAAAATAACACTAGAACCATTATATGCAGACATGTGGCAAGATAAAGGCCCATTGATCATCACTCATTCTGTCTTTTCAATGCCTTGACATTGTACATTTCATTTAATTTAAATTCTCAATCTTTTTGAAGAAAGTGTGGTTGGTGTACTACTAGTGCTGGCAGTGGCAGCGATTAATGCCATATGTGATATGAACATCCAAAGAAATTTCTTTGACAACTCATAGCTTTAATGAAATAATATTTGTAATTATTTCATATCATTTGAACTTTGAGTGGCACTGGTGATTTTGACAGCTTATCAGCTTGAGGTACAGTTGGCATGTAGCTAGAAGTCAATCAAATTAATTTTTTTAATTGTACAAGCTGGTAGCGGCACTGGTGGCCCATAAATAGGGATAGTGATTCAGTGAATAGTGGATAGTGTCATAAGGGTTTTTATTTTCTAGGGTTAATAAGGATTCATGAAGAAGATGATGCGGTATTAGGGATACTGTAAATTCTCTTGCCTACAGTTATGTAGTTACAGAGTAATTAGTAAAAGATGAATTTCCTTCAAGTTCAGAATGGGTGGAATTGGAAAGAAGTTGATTTGGTTAACCTGACTTCTCAAATAGGTTTTGAACCAGGATGAGGAGCTCTGATGGAGGTAAGTGCTATACTAGTGCATGGAAGCTGTGTGCAAAAGATGGGAGCAGATTTGCTTCTCCTCTTGTATTTTAACAACTCCCATTTCCCCAGCATGGCTGGCCAGGCAAGCCCCATGCATTTATTTTCAAAGAGACATTTGTATTACATCTTCTGTATGAATTTGCTTCTCAAAGGGGATAAGTGCATTTTGTATCTTCACGGCTCCCATTTCCCTAGATTGATTAGAACCCCCTTTCCTTAGCATGGTTGGAAAATCCACCAGCAGAATCTTGGAATCATGCATTTATTTTTAGAGCCACATTTGTATTACATTATCACTAGCAGAAGCTTGGAATCATGCATTTATTTTTAGAGTTACATTTGTAGTAAGTTTTTAGCAGCAAAAGCTTGGAAATTGGAATCAATTTGTAATCCATTGTAATCAACAAGAACTTGGAATAAATTATTAAATTGTGTCTATGTAAAGTACTAAAGTGACACACTGACATATGTTATTTATACAAAAAAAGAGCTTTCCTGATCTACAACTACTCATCTTTAAAAATATATGTAATAATGTGACATTAAAATTCAATTGCAATAAAATAAATGGTTGTGTTGTGTTATTCTTCGTTATTCATTTACACTTACAGTAAAGAGTTGTTTTCTGAGTTCAGAACTTCAGTGTCTATTAATATATTCAAATTAATTTTTTTCTTTTGAGAAATTAAGCAATATACTTTATGCAATATGAACTTGATAAATTGATAATTCATGGTTATATCGGGCCATCACGAGAATGCAATCATTCATTCCACCAATGTTTATGTGTTACAACGATGTGCTTACTTTTGTTGACTCTATCGATATATTGGGGAGTGCACCTTATGACTTATGAGTCTTTGGGCCATCAGTGGGGATGTGATGGGGGTTCCATCGATAAAGCATTGTTAGGCTGATGCCTATGGTATTGATTTTTGTTAGGAATGGGGGAAGGACTACAAGTACGAGATTTCAAATCTGTTTATGGATGCAATGTAATTATGTAGGCTATAATATGGATCTTGTCACACAAATTTCTACAATTTGCATTATGTAGGCTATAATAAGTCTTTTGCAACATTAATTTACCGGCCCATCGGTGGGGTTGTGATGGGGGTTCCACCGATAAATCATTGTTAGGCCGATGCCTATGGTATTGATTTTTGTTAGGAATGGGGGGAGGACTACGAGTACGAGATTTCAAATCTATTTATGGATGCAATATAATTATGTAGGCTATAATATGGATCTTGTCACACAAATTTCTACAATTTGCATTATGTAGGCTATAATAAGTCTTTTGCAATGTTAATTTACCGGCCCCTTGGCCTTGATGCCAATCCTAGCACACAAAAGTTTAAAGCAACTTTAAAACACATGTGTCATGTTTATTTTTTTAAGTTAATATAATAAATTACTCAAGTTTCAACCGTTGGATGATCATTTGATGTATGGTTGTAGTTGCATTCCATAATGAAATGCACAGAGCGATGGGCTTGCCAACTTAAACCTCCAGAATCACCTTATAACCATTAGATTTAGAAAGATCAACAATTAAGATTAAGAATTTGCAACTTGTAGACCTAAGACGTTTAATTCACTTTAATGTTCCAATTTTGAAAAATAAAGCATTTAAAGCACTTTGTACTACTAAGTGTCAACTGCCAAGTGATTATTGATTTTTTTGAGTGAGAGGGTCAGCACACGGTGAGATTTTTTCAAGTCCTTTGCAATGTTAATTTACTGGCCCCTTGGCCTTGATGGCAATCCTAGCACACAAAATTTTAAAACAACTTTCAAACACATGTGTCATGTTTTTTTTTAAAGTTAATATCATAAATTACTCAAGTTTCAACCATTGGATGAACATTTGATGTACGGTTGTAGTTGCATTCCATAATGAAATGCATAGAGCGATGGGCTTGCCAACTTAAACCTCTAGAATCACCCTATAACCGTTAGATTTAGAAAGATCAATGGTTAAGAATTTGCAACTTGTAGACCTAAGATGTTTCATTCACCAATAGCTACCCTCTCCACAAATGGACACCTATCCTTCGTTCTATCGGTGGGACACCAAATAATATTTCCCCGATGCACCATAGTTCCCCCGATATACTTTATGCATTCAATAATTCATGCCCATGGTCATAACTCATGGTTACTTTTGTTGACAACTTGACTCTATTGGTATACCGGGAGAGCACCTTAGGAGTCAGCCCGATAGAGTATTGTTACATCGATACTAGGTTGTGAGCAATTTTCATCAGGCCATCGACATGAATGTGATGGGGGTTCTGCTGATGAAGCACTGTTAATTTGCTGGCCCCTTGGCCTTGATGCCAATCCTAGCGCACAAAAGTTTAAAACAACTTTAAAACACGTGTCATGTTTATTTTTATCAGTTAATATCATAAATTACTCAAGTTTCAACTATTGGATGAACATTTGATGTATTTTTGTAGTTGCATTCCATAATGAAATGCATAGAGCGATGGGCTTCCCAACTTAAACCTTCAGAATCACCCTATAACCGTTAGATTTAGAAAGATCAATAGTTAAGAATTTTCAACTTGTAGTCTTGTAGACCTAAGACGTGTCATTCACTTTAATGTTCCAATTACGAGAAAAAAATAATTTAAAGCACTTTGCACTTTGAAATTGTACAGTGATTTTTTTTAAGCGAGAGAGTCAGCACACGGGGAGATTTCAGTCTTCACTCTTCAAATTTTTCATTGCAGTGCACCACCCTGTTTTGGATTCCACAGTTCCACTTCCAACAAAGCCATTCCAGTTTTCAAGAGTCGAGACTCAGAATTTGGGTAAGTGAAAGAATTCTTGCGGCTACGTTTCATCCTTTGACATTTCTTAAAATCTTATTTTGTCAAAGTTTGAAGTTTGGGTTTAGAGACCAGTACCACTACAACAATGTCCAATTAAAAAATAAATTATGCAAAATTGCTTAAAACCTTAGGTTTCATTGATGGGTACCATGATATTTATGATCCTGAAATATATGGTAGGCATACCTAAGAACTTAGATTTTCATCTCAGAACAAGGCTGCAAAGAAAACACAAGTTCATAGTATCAATGCACCGTGGGTAACTGGATTAGGATGCATGATGTTACATGAAGTTTTCCCTTGCCCAAAATTTATCATGGTCTGTGCCAAAAATTATGATGATAAGAAAAGAGAAATTGTTAATAAAGATAGCCAAGTAGAATTGTTATCCATTAATGCAGAAGAACTTGGAAAAGTGTTGGGGTTTACCATCGAAGAATTTGGAAATGACCACATTGACCTAGAAAAGCTTGCTAGTGATTATGAAGCAGTGGAAGAAATGAAAAAGAAATTCTTAAATAAAATAGTTCAGGATAGAAACAAATTGAAAGGTGATCATAAGCCTCCTTATAATTTGGATATTTTTAAACCATGGGTTAAGGATACTATTTCCATGCTAGCATTTTGCCTTGGTCTGGATAGCAATTTGGAAGTGGGTGCAAGCCTCCTTGGAATGGTATATAATATGCATTATGGTGTTGAACATGTCAAGTATAATTATATTCAACACATTGTAGAATCCATGCATAAACAATTTTTAATGATTAAAGAAGGTTCCACCAAGACATTTAGGTTCACAACCTACTTGTGCTATATTTTTCTATTCAAATTTAGAGGAAAGTTTTAGACCAACAAGCTTCAGATTCAACCCTATAGTAATGGAGAGGAAAAGAAAATGAATCCAGTATATGAATGGACCATTGAGATAAGGATGCATGATTCTCAAAGGAACTACAATAATTTTGTAGACTACTTTTTGGCTCCATTGCATTAAGAAATTACAAATACTCCAATGCCTAGATTGCTTATGTCATGTAGAAACTGCATGCAACTAGGAAAAGAAATACAATTGGCTGATTGGTACTTAATGGAAGAATATTCTGTGCTAAAATTTTATGGATTTGGAGTACAACTATACAAACTTCCAATACATGTGACAAAAAGGGTTTTTGCATTGGAATATGTAAGGCAGGTGTAGAGTGCCGATGAACTACACTTTCTCAATCAACAAAAGGAGACCTTATTTCCTTCTTTACCTTTTTCATGTGGAGGGTTCACATTCGAGAGAAAATAATTTAGTGTGGCACATAATCTTTTGAATTTTTTTGACTTTGATGCTATCTATCACTGGAAGTACGATCCATGTGACATAATTAATTAAATGATTGTGGCAAATAGGAATGCTGCAAGTAGAATTCAACATCAAAGTAAACCCTTGCTTGAAAACTTGAGAAACAAGGATTCTTGGGATGAGGTCAAAATAGAAAAGTGCTACTGAGAATGGTATTTTTTTTGAACAATTGTCAGCATAAATTATGGCATTGGACTGAAAGACAATCAAGACATACAACATTTTTTATGAAAAAAGTGATAAAACATCTAGTAGAGTAAAAATTCTAGGTTCTCTAGAGAAGGAAGTTACAGATAAAAATTGGTCATGATAAAAAATTACTGCCTTTTGGTCTATGAGGAAGGACCTAGGTGATCCAAGAGCTCTTGCAGAGTATGGAGCTAATGAAGAAGATAAAGAGTTTAGCAAATTGTGGAATATAGAGCATCCTGATGAACATGGAAACAAAGAAAGTGATGATGAATCTAATGATGATAGTGAATAAGTAGAACAAATCCATGCCAATTACAAACCTGGTTTAAGTGAGGCCACAAAAGAAGTATATGCTTCAACATATACTTCAGGAGCAACCATACTTGAAAAAATTGGTTATGAAGGTGGTCCTTTGGGGTCCAAAAGACAAGGCCTTTGGACGATAATAGATGTTGAGCATAGAAAAACAGTTGATAAATCTAGCCTTGGGCTTGGAGGTGAAAAAGTAGACCAAGGGCATACAAGTCAAACTCAATTTGTTAGAGCTTCTAATCCTCATCCTCATGGTCAGATACAATCACAACTAGGACATGCCCTTGGTGGAAAAATTAGTGCAACTGGGAGTGCCATTGGTGGCGATGGTATGGGTAGTAGTACTAGTAGTGGTCAACATGTGCTACAACAAAAAATTACACACAAGAGGAAAACAATACAAGATACCACAAAAACACTAGGTGATTAAGGCAATCAAAAGAGGCAAAGGACTTTGACAGGTCCAAGTCACACTATCAGTGGATCCACCACAAAGGAGTTATTTCCAGGCACTCCCCCAATTCCATTTAGTGTGGCTGTGACATCATTAACAACTACAAGTAATACTATTCCTTCACCATTCAAGCATTCCATTGTTCCTGCCTCCCTAGGTTATGATTTCATTGAAGAGTTTAAAAAGAAATCAGACTTGAATAAAAAAGAAAAGAAGCAATTGATGGAGAGTGCGTCTGCTGTAACTTCAGAGCCTGCAACAACCATGGTATTACCCAAATTTGACATAAATAAAGAAAGCATGGAGTACACAATTGTTGTTCCCACAGTTCAAAACAAACCAACAAATCAGATGGATCGATCTGAATACTAGGTAACCAATTTTTAATTGGATTTTTCTGGCCTAAAAAATATTGACAAAATTAATGTTTCAAAGAAGAACAATGAATTGGTGTACACATCATTTCTAAAGCAAGATAGAGAGAAGAAAAGGTTGCAGACCCAAATAGAAAAGTTACAGGAAGACCTAGCAAGTGAGAAAGCAAAGAGGAAAGCAACAGATAACAAGAGCAATGAATTAGAAAAAAGAATAATAAAATCTACCTCTACATCAACAAGCAAAGAGGATAAACCAAATGAGAGAGAAGTGAATGACCTGAAGCGAAGGATAGATGAGAACAACAAGAAATATGATGAGGAAAAATCCACTTCAGAAAAATTAAGACTAAGCATTGCGAATGGAAATGCACAGTGGGAACAAAAAATGGAGAAACAGAGAAAAATAAATGAAATATTGGAGATAGAGCTGACGGAAGCAAAAGAAGAAATTGAGTCTTCTCAAAATAAGTTATCTGCATTTTGTAGAGATACAGTGAGGCATATGAAACAAAAGATCTGGGATGAAATAATGCAAAGGTTTGATCATTTGTGTGACATGTTTCAATTGATTGATGCTATCAGACAACATTATAAGAAGCTCAACAAATATTTAGTGGACAACAAAAACGTGCTGGAATTAGAGAAATTTGCAAATCAAGTTCTACAAACACTCTACAAATCCAGTGACAATGATTTGAAATCAAAAGGGATTACTAATCGGATTGAAACCTCAATGAAGTTGTCATCTATCATTGAAAAGTGGTCGAGAATGCATGGAACAAAGGAATATCTGCATTTGGTTGTAGACAAGATGAAGGTGGTGGATGAAAAGGTAAGGAACTTCATAGAGCTTGGTTTTCTAGAGGCTTTTGACACAAATGAGTGATTCATTATAAAGGATGGTTTCAAAAAGAAGATGGAAGGTGCAAGGAAGATTGATTTGGACCAGTTTCCTCAGAACCCAGATGTGAACTATTTGGATTCCATCAAAACATTGACAACCTTGAATGAAAAATTGACTGAAGAATTCAAGACAAGTTCCACTTCCAATTACAATCATGAAATGTTAACCAAACTTCAAGTCAAACAATATACGTTAGAACAAATGGAAATTCCACCACCTGAAGAGTGGAAGTTTCTAGAAAAGGTGATACAGTGACTTGATTTTTAATTTTCAATCTTTGATAATATGAGTTTTCAAGTTCCAACTCAGCTCTGTACAGACTTGTCTTTGGGAATTGGAAAGATTTTGCATTGCCAATGCCAATATGTACTCCTTCATGTGAAAATCAATTAAAAAGCTCAAATTCAAACTTCAGTAATGTGATGATGTTCAATTATCTGTATTATTTATTTTATCATTTGAACTATAAGGTGATGAACTGTTAGCTCATTATATTTACTTCTTGGTAGAGCTTGCAAGTTATGGATGTTTAACTGTTAGCTCATTATATTTACTTCTTGGTAGAGCTTCTAAGTTATGGATGTTGAACTATTAGCTTCTGTTATGTTGGGACTAAAAATCCTGATCAATATCCACCAACTTACACCTCACCCACATCCCACATATTGCAAAAATGCACTACATTTAATTTTATGATTAGCACAAATTGTAGAGATTTGTGTGACAAGATCCATTTTGTGGCCCACATTACTACTTGATCATGTCCATAAATAAATCTAAAACCCCATGGTCACAACCCCTATTCCTAAAGAATTCAAATTCAATGTACTGAAAAATTAAATGTACTTCCACACACTCAATTTGAATAACATAAAAAACCACTTTGGAGACAACCAAATAAGTTAATAACATACAAGCATACGAATCCACAATATTTGAACACTCGAAAGAAAATAAATAATTATGTGTAACCTTCTCCATTGTATTGATCTTCAAAGTTCAAATGATATGCATTATAAAAATAGTTTATGATATGAGATGGATGGGTGAATTGGTGCAATCTATTATCTATCTTCTTAATATTTTCTACTCTAAAGTCTAATTAAAAATGATGTGATGACCCATTGATATCCTATTTGGGTCTTGATCTCTCTTATATATGAGAGGAAACAAGCTACAAACCCCTTAAAAAAATTCATGATGTTTGACAACTAAACATAACAAATTATAAATAAAACAATGCCGCAAGTGAATGCACCGATCCGTTAATCTCCAAGCAGAAGCCCGTGACCACCTAAGATCTATTCAAGGCTTCTACTCCATGATAGGGCACTCATCATGCTATCGGCTAGTGTTCTTACTCTGAATCTGATGGTTGTCCCTTTGAATATGATTCTGACACATCTATAGTTTGGCTAATAAATAGATTGACTGCAGAGAGGTGATGGATGTACTCCTGTTCAACATAGGTGTCCATGTTAGAGATCGCCTCTTTCATATCATATTCCATATACATTATTTTTTTGAGTTGCTTATGAGTGTTTTGTAAAACCATATCCTCGTCATTTATTTCTTGCAGGACAATAGTTAGAAGCCCAACAAGCTCTTCCTTCCAATCATCATATTCTCATAGATTTCCCAATGCCATTATGAAGTGTTGGGAGTGGGACTGAATCAAAGCAGTCAAAATCTTCCCTAAGCCTATTATGATATCCATTATGTGATTCTACTAGCTTGTTATATGCCAACAATATTTTTCCTTTCATGACATTCTTATCTACGAGCTCCTTTTTTATCTCCATCATTCTAGGCTGCAATCATTCATTCTCCACCAATGCAATGCATGTCTGATTGAGTACTTTCCAATATTCATTAGCACACTTCATCATTTTGTTGAATATTTCTTTTATGATTTCAGATATAGTGTTATATTTGATGGTTTTCACTTCTTTCTCCAATTCTTTGCATTTCCCCTGGGATTTCAAATGGCAATTTTTCCAATAGGCTACATCAGCCAATGCATCAAGCACTCTCTTATCTTTTTCAAGCCACGAGGATTACAAATCTGATGTGGAGGAGGAAGATGTTCTTTCTCTCTAATTTTCTAGCTCCTTCTTTAGTTTGTCATTTTCATTAATCAGTTTTTCGATCCGTGCTTTGGTAAATTTTGCCACATTTATGTTCAGTTCTGCTGTCTCCATAGGGTTGGTATCCCCTACTCATTAAACCAAGAGATGACCAAACACTTGGTTTGGATTACTAATTATAGTAGGTATTTTATCATGGGGATACAGTGACCAAATAAGCAAGGTGGCTTCGTTTGGGTTGTATCTAGATCCTGAATACATTTTGTCACTTGCTTCTTTTGTTAAGTTCATTGTTTATCCCCTCTTTTTTTGAAGTTATCAAATACAATTGAAGAGTTAATATCCCACCCTGGCAGGAGCAACACTCCAGATTCTTGAAGCAATTCCCTTCCTCTTTCAGGAGTGATGGACTCCATTTCCTTTTCTACCTCCCTTTTCAATTCCTCCAGAGCAGTTTCCTCCTGTTCAGGAGTGATATCTTGTATCTGTTGTCTCATTTTATGCCTTTATATTCATAGAAAAATGATTTAAATTCATAAGATTTAACAAAATCACAATAAGAAATAAAATATTGTCCAACCTTGACCCTCACATCATTAGATAGTTCATTTAATGCCTCAAATCTTACAATATTCTACTCTTGAGGGGGCTTGTACTATGCAATCATAGGAGCATTGATTTGTTTGACCTACTCACCCTCTTCATCACCCTTCTCTTCTTCACTTATATCAGTATCTACAAAAAAACATACCTCAAGAGTAGGCTGTGAAGGTATGTTATCCAAGGGCTCTATGTCTTCAGCTTGTACTCCTAAATAGGTTTCATGAGGTGCATCAAAAACAATTGGGGGAACATCCTTTATCAGTTCATTGACATGAGCGATGAGTTGTTCAATTCTTGTTAATGGATCCTGTATCTCATCAAATGCCTTTGAATAAGATGGGACATTTTTTCTCTTCCATTCCTCTGCAAGCATAATCTTGTTATAGGCAACCATTCTTTCCTTGGTGGAAGCCTCAACATGGTTTCTTATGACATCTTCGATTGAGAACAAATGTTCATACCCTGATAGCCCCTGCGATAATCTCATCTTGTGAATAAACCCTTCTGCATAAAATTGTTTCCTTACATCACCTAGAGGTAGGTTGTATTGTGTTAATTTACCATCAATTTCTCCATATCCTTCATTGGCAACCACTATAAAGTCTCCAAAACATAAGGTGCTAGGAATAATTGATTGTTTGCTCTGTCCTTTGAGGTGTTTGGAATCAGATTTTTCCAATTGCCTCACAATTTCTAAATAAGCAATTCGGTCAGGAACTACTTGTGGCATGAAGTGTGGAGCCCCTTCGAACCCATAAACCCTTATCATTGTACAATCAAGGAAAGCATACTAGTCTCCCCAATTATGATTCACTTTATTTCTCTGGTCATTTTCCTTTGGTCTTAGAAATATTTGTACTTCTGAGGATAGGTTATAATTGCATGGATATCCCAACAACTTCATCAATGGTTTTACAAAAAATTCTTCAAAATAAAGGTAACGAGACCTACCAAATCGGCTATCCCACTATGAAGTCCGTATTTGTACAAGTTTAAAATCTCCATTTTCATTTGTATCTTTTATCCTTAATTCTTCACTCTAGACCCCTTTGACTTTTCCCTCATACAAAAGCAAATGCATAAGCAAAAAATAGTGTTCAAAAATAATATTATCACTATTATTTTTAATCTTTTCAAGCCCTTGATGTAGGGCGTTGGCCAAGTAGCTAGCATAATCAAATGGCCTGACATACTTTCTCTATATGTATGCAACTAAGACCATTGGGGAAATCAACATGAGAGGCAAAACCTCTACTCCCAAAACCTGACCAACTGAATAATAGGTGTATCAGAGATACTCTTTGAACAAATCTTCATGGAAAGGAGGGTTTTCACTGCTAGAGAACCTCCTGAGTTGGCCTCCTTCATCCTTGGGCCTATGCAAAGGTAATTTCCAGCTCTTATAGCTAGTATCCATGTGGTGATACTTTGTCAAGAGATCTTTGACCGTGAATGATAAATTCAGTGAACACTAACTAAAATACATTAGAAATGAGATCCCTAGAAATAACAAGCATGTCACCCCCGCCATGTGACTGAATAGTTATTTTCCTGGGGTGATATCTAATAGAAAGAGATTTAATTGGCTCTACATTCACAAACACATTGGGCACCACAAGTCTTCCCAGGTTCAACCTCCATGGATTGCAGAATGGTTGAAACCTAAATTGTTTTCTGTAATGGTACATGAGGAGGTTGTACCCTCGTTGCGATGTCCAAATATCCCCTAAGCCCTTATGTTTGTCCCATAGTCAATCCATTGAAGGATTCATTTTAGCATTCCTCTTGGGTCTCAGCCCCGACCCATGGTATTGATCTATCAGGTCTTCATTTAGGAGTCTCTTAGGATTTTTAATGTCCAGTTGATCCAAAGTCTTAGTCTTTTCGGTTTTCTACTTTTTAGCTTTGGGTTTGTCTGTACTCTCTTCCATTATTTAAATCTTAAGCTTTTGATGAAAGTAGCTTCTCACCTGGGTCTAAAGTACTTACGTGAGTCTCGTTGAGTCACCTCCATAGTCCACTGGTCTTTGCTATATTAGAACTCCAAGTTTTTGCCTTTTTGCTTCTTCCCTAAGCGAAATTTTCTAGGATTTTGTAACAATTATGCGATCAACTTGTGATATAATTCACTTCAATTCTCGTTCATAAATGCACCATTCGTGGACTGTCTTTTAGTCTTATCATTGAAGAAGAACATTTATTTCAAATATTTCAAAGTTGACGATGCCCTAGGATGTCACATCAGTCTTTCATTGATAGCCAACCTCTCCACCGATGGACACCTATCCTTCGTTCTATTGGTGGGATGCCAGATAATGTTTCCCTGATGCACCATAGTTCCCCCGATATAATTTATGCATTCGATAATGCATGCCCATGGTTATAATTCATGGTTACTTTTGTTGAAAACTTGACTCTAATGGTATATTGGGAGAGCACCTTAGGAGTCAACCCGATAGAATATTGTTACATCGATACTAGGTTGTGAGCTATTTTCATTGGGCCATCGGTGGGATTGTGATGGGGGTTCCTCCGATGAAGCATTGCTAGGAAAATGGTATTGAATTTTGTTAGGAATGGGGGAAGGACTACGTCACTACGAAATTTCAAATTTGTTTATGGATGTAATGTAGGCTATAATATGGATCTTGTCACACAAATTTCTACAATTTACATTGTTCATAATTTATGAATCATAAAATCAAAGTGTGACAGTGTTGTATATTTTTTTGATTATTGATATGTGGAAGATAAGTGGGGTGGAATCGGTGGAGGCTAGTTTCTTTGTAAAGAAAAATTAAATTTCCTTGTAAGAGATCAAATTTAAATTTTAATATCACAATTTCATGGATGATGTAATACTATATAATTTATAAAATATCATCAACTACAGTTTGACTTTGGCATATGATTCATGAAGTGAAATATAATATAAAATATCATGGAGTGCAATATAAAATAAAATATCCTGAAGTGCAATGATTCACAATTTATTTGAATACAATATAAAAAACCATCAACTACAGTTTGGAATATGATTCATGCAGTGCTTGAGTGCAATATAAAATAAGATATCATGAAGTGCAATGATTTACAATTTCAATGTTCATTGAATACAATATAAAATATCATCAACTGAACAATGGAAACTGATTCATGAAGTGTAGAAAAATACCTAAAACCTGCTAATTCTCTTCCATTTCCCAAACGGAGTAAGGGTCCTCAAACCGATGCTCATCTCTAGATAAAGTAAAAGAGTCATCTTGATTCTGAGTCTGCTCTTCACTTTCTTTGGCTTGTGTCTCAAATTCAACATTCATTGTGTGATTTGTGTCAATTTCAATATCATTGTCATCTGTCCCAGGCCCACTGCCACTGCCACTACCACTGCTATTGCCACCAGCACCGGTGGTGCTTGGAATTGGAGAGCCTATGTTGCACAACCCGATCCCTCTTCTTTCACATGTGGACCTCCAGATTGCGAGTGCCCTTTCAAAAGGGATTTTTTTTACATTATATGCAGTTCCTTTCATCCTCAAGCAATTTTCCAAATTCTTGTCTAGTTTGTTTCTTAACTGTGATTTCAAAAATCCCAAGGTACTGAAAACTCTCTCATCCTCCACCGACCCCAATATCATTGTTTGACATAAATCAACAAGTTTGAAATATTCTGACATCAAACCACACAATATTTCACTCTGACCTAAGCTTGTCCAAACATTTTTTATTGATCCTGGTTCAAAGGCCTTCTCCTTTCCCATGGATTTATATTGGTCCCTCATAGCTGTTGCAAAACTCCTACATTGCTTTCTAAGCTTATTTTCATTTAAAATTCCTTCTATTATCTGCTCATTGTATGTTACCTCTTTCGAAAACTGTTCGATCAAGATTTTTACTTGATCATGAAAATATTTTGGGTTATCTCGGTTTACCCAAAATTGAGGATACACAATACCCATGGCTTCAAGTATTTCATGTCGAGGGAATCTTTCACGAATCTCTAAGGAAAGAGATTTTGCAATTTCCTTCAAATTATCACTAACAGATTTAACAATGCCGTTAAAATAGTCCTCGTTAACAGGTACTTCTCTACTAGAGTGCCTGGTTGTCTTACAATAGTGCATTGGTATCTCATATCCACGTACACAGATACATAAGTGCCCACTTGCATTAAACTATAAATAATTATCAGGATTATTCAAATCAGTAATTTTCTACCACATCAAATAATTTGCGCCTTCTTGTGTTAGATCTAGATCTAGATGATTGAGGGCCAAGCATGTAAGTTTACATAGATTGGCATATTCATAAATATACATAGTTCTCTCTTTGGATTTCTTCACAAGATTTTCTATCTCATCCAACATGGGGAGAAGACTAGCTAAAGTCAAGAGTGTCTCTATATCGCTTAACCTATGTAAGAGGTCAAGAGCTTTGTCTATTGTGTTGTGATGCTCGTACATCACTCCAATCAAGCATTGATATTCTGAAAGAACTCATTGCGTTGGTCCATGCAGGGAGATCCATCTGGTATGGACATCCTTGAGAAGCTTGTTTCTAGGTGTTATTCCCTCAACAAAATGTTGAAATTCAAGGAAACATTTGGGACTTCAGTAGAAGTATGCGTGGATCTCGCGAACTAGATTTTTAATTTTTGATACTGTAGGAAACTTGCTTACAATTTTGAATGCTAAATTCATTTTGTGGGCCATGCAGTGAATTCCAAGCATGTATGGTGCACAAGTAGTTTGTAACTTTGTGCAAAGACCGCTCCTTTGACCTTGCATCACTGTAGCTCCATCAACTCCTACACACACCAAATTTTTGGCAATTGTCAACTCATCCATACCTACAATTTCATTCAAAGATTTCTTGACTAGTTCAAATAGATTTTGTGATGTTGAACTGTCCTTCATTTTATGAACCCAAAGAAGATGAGCTTGGTGAACATGTTGTTCTATAGTATACAAATGCATACAAACCCAATAAGTATTATCTACTACAGTAACTTCATCTAAAGATAATGCAATGAAATTTGACTCTTTTACTTTCTCCTTTAAATCTTGCTTTTCCACTGCAGCAAGACAGTTCGCCCATTCCCATCTAGTGTTTACTGACCAATGTGAGAAGGGAAAGTGAGGAACACTTAAATAAGATAATAAATTAAAATATTTTGTGTAGTCTGTCATAGGACGCCCCCTAGACAAAATATAAAAACTAACACTCATCTGAATAGTTTTTGACAGATTTGCTGCTGCCATGGCTTTTCCAAAATGATCCTCAAGTGTACCTTCACATTTTTTAATCTTCGACATTCTATGGTTATGCTCTCCATAATTTGTGGCATACTTAACATGAAGAAGTTCTTCCTTTGATTTCCATTGTACGATTAATTGTTCCTTCCCGTCTATGATTTGTTTTTTGTAAACTTTACCGATATGCTTTTCTATAGTGTCAAGCTTTAGCTGCAACGTCTTGTCTCTTCCACACTTCCAACTAAAAATCTTAAATTTGACCTCTGTTGCCCTTTCAATATCATTTTCATTTGATACCCCCACTGGTTCAAGGAATGGGTACTTCAACAACCAACCAATTTGAAAATTCCTTATCATTTCCCACTCGTGCCCCAATTTTGATTTGCCTTTTCTTTTCTTGCTACCAACATCATCCTCATCCAAGTCAATTATCTCATTCTGGCTAACCAGGGTATCCCTTGGAACATCTTCTATGGTATTGCCATCCTCATTTGATACATTTTGATTTAACTCAATGACAATCTCACCTTGACCTTCCTGTGGCGGTGAGGTATTGTCAATGCCATCTTGATTAATATTTGGTGGAAGAGTTGATGGTGTAGCTCCACCTTGATCTGATAGATTAGAAGCTTTGCCAATTCCAAAGTAAGACTGTATGGTACCTCCACGTTTTGGGTGTTTTGATGGCCTCCCAGTCTCTTCATTACCCTTAGGAGTCTTACCCTTGCTGCTTGACATATTGATATCTCACTTTGAATAAAAGCTGGAAAAAAATGTCTTCTTGTTTTAGAAGGACAAACTAACAAAGAATATAGATCCCATTCCCTACTCAAAATCATGTTTAAGACTAAAGCAAGAATGGAAAGCAAATAAATAAATCTTATTATTATAACTAATAACTAATAACAGTATGAAGAAATGATCACTCACCTTTGAGTCTATATTTTTGGGTTTCACTGATTTTTGAATTGAGAAGTAGAACATTAGAATTGAACAAAATGTGTAAGAACAAATAACAGTTTCAATTGTATTTATATCAATCCATATTTGGAAAATTCTGCTCGATTTTTAAATGGTATGTTAAAAATTTGGCAAATCTTGTGTGCTTATACAACGATACCTTGTAATTTTCAAGGCGAAATGTGTCCTCAAATGTAATCATTTTTAAATATTATTGGCGAAATAGGTCCTCATAAGCAACTATTTATAAATTTTGATTGGTGAAATGGGTCTTCACAAGCAACTATT
Organism: Sequoiadendron giganteum; assembly: GCA_007115665.2. Classification (NCBI taxonomy): domain Eukaryota; kingdom Viridiplantae; phylum Streptophyta; class Pinopsida; order Cupressales; family Cupressaceae; genus Sequoiadendron; species Sequoiadendron giganteum. The sequence goes on from CM021109.1 coordinate 464,425,712, forward strand.
TGTAAATTTTAATTGGTGAAATGGGTCCTCATATAATGTTGTTTTAATAGTATTGGCAAATATGTTGGTGTTTTATGACATGCTCCTCGGGATTCCAGGTGAAAATATTAATCGGTCCATTAGAAATGCGTAGTCTGTTATGGTGAATTTATTGCCTAAACATTCCTCGTAAAAAAAACCGTTGGTGAATGGAAATAGACTGATATTTCATGAAATTCAGGTGATTTGAACACCCTGTTGGATACGGTAAATTCAGCAATTGGTGAAGATTCGCCACTAAATTTTTCCCTGAGTTGGGAAATACAAAGAAAAGTTAGAGCAAATTGAAATAGAACTGAACAAGATTGGACAAAATTTTGATATGTTTTAGGATCAGGATGGTGCAATCAAGAAAACGATTCAAGAGTTACACTCTAAGCATACCAAAATTCAATTCACCTAAAACAAGCTTGTGGACACTTTTTGGAAAGTAAGGGACTTGAAAAAATGCAGATTGGAGTAATGGATTGAGATACTGAAGAAAGGAGAAAAAATAGAAGAAACCATCACTATTCTAGAATCTCTCATGAAGATTATCAACCAGACATCTAAAAATAATAGCATGATCATAATCATTGGGATTGCAGGAGAAGCTTGGAAGAAGTTTCTTTCGAAGATGAAAGAAAAACACAAGATAATATTCTGACCTTAGTAACAGTTATTCTTTTTCAAATTTTGAATCAGTTTTGAATCAACAATTTTTAGTCATATTTCAAAGGGGGAGATTGAATACGTGTTTTTCATTGATGTCAAAGGGGGAGAGAGAGCAATTAAAAATGCCTAATCAATTTTAGGGGGAGCTATGTTTTGAAGTTTTGAAGTTTGGTAGCATACTCATGTTAGTCTTGATACTTAGTCATTTTTCACTAAGTGTTGCCATCAATTCCAAAGGGGGATATTGTTGGCATATGGCTTCTAGTGTTGTCATTGATGGCAACCTAAGTCATGGATCTGATACACATTTCAATAACTATTCATATCGGAAGTCAGAGTGAAGAACAAGGTATTTGGTTAAAGCTGAGTTTGTCGATCAATATGCATGATCACTTTATCAGTTCATGTTGCTAATATTAGGGAAGTCTGTTGGGTATCTGGAATACCTTATTCTTGAGTTTTGTGCCTGTGCATCAATCGGTGTACGAGTTAGAAGATTCAGTGTATTAATATTTTGTTTATCAGGGCCAGAAGGCTAACTTGCTGGATATAGCCATTGCAAATGTTTAAGGAGTAATTTATTAAATGTTTTTATGTTTGAACATGTTTATTTAGGTCCTCACTATTCTATGGCTGATTGTGGATGGTACACATTAAGAATCATTTGAGGATTTAGCCAACGGTTGAAAAAATATCATATATTTTGTTAAAGCTGACATGAAGATAATATTATCCTTTGATGCGGATATATAAGATCGATTGTTTATATCCTTTTGGTATAGAAGAATGTTAGATGTGAAGTATATTATTGTGTAATGTGACATTCAGAAGGGAAGTTGTGTGATTTCATCTACATATAGAAGATTTGAAATGCGAGTTGCAGCAAAGCAGAGCAGAAGAGCAGAATCAGACAAAAGGTCTGAAATCGACTAATGTGCTTAACTAGAACTGTTACCTGGTATTAGAAGATGCTATTCCTTTAGTTCAACCCTTCAGATGGATTTAATTTGAACATTTTTTAAGGTAGTGAGCCTTCCTATTTCGAGCAATGATCTCTAGGCAGTGAGCCTGAATGCAAGTGCATTCCCATTTTGTAAAACTTATATTTGAGTACTCAAATTGTGGATTGAACTCCACCATGGTTTTTCCCCTAATAGGGTTTCCACGTAAAAATCCTTGTGTTATGGTGTTGTGGATGATTGCTTTGTGTGTTTACATTTTTCCTTTGGTTTAATGTTGAAATGGTTTAAATATCAGAATAATAAAGTTGAAGATTGCAGAACACTGATTCACCCCCCCTCTTAGTGTTCCGAGATTCCAACACTTTCACATATGGACCTCCAGATTGTAAGTGTCCTTTCAAAAGGAAAATTTCAAATATCATACCTAGTTGTATATATCCTCAAGAAAATTTCCAAATTCTTGTCTAGTTTGTTTTCGATATTTGATTTTAAGAACTCCAATGCACTAAAAATATCTCATCGTACATTGACCCTAATACAATGGTTTGACATAAATCAACAATTATTCTAATATTAAATCACATAATATTTCACTCCAACTTAAGGTTTCCCAAAGTTTTGTTATTGATCCATCTTGGAAGGGACTCTCCATGACTTTAAATTGTCCCATCATTATTTTTGCAAAATGGGTTGATTGTTGTGTAAGCTTAGATTTATTTATAATTCATTCTATTTATTGTTCATTGAATTATGGAGTTTTAGAAAATGATTGACCAAATTCTGTATCTTGTTATGAAAATCGGTTGGTTGATAGTTTACCCAATATTGAGGATACACAACAAACATGGCCTCAAGAAATTCATCGTGAGGGAATCATTCTCTAATATTTGAGGAAAGAGATGTCACAATACTCTTTAAAGTAATATTTATAGAATTAACAATGTTGTCAAAATATTCCCTTGTAACAATTTATTCTCTGGTATTGTGCTTGACCATGGTATAACAGAGCATTAGTATCTAATATCCTCGTATACAGACACATAACTCCCCGCTTGTATTAAATTATAAAAAATAGAAAAAATGTTCAAATTTGTGACCAAGTGCCAACTACTAAATTTTGGACTTATAAATGACATATTTGATAGATATAGATTATTGAGGGTGATGCATTTCATTTTATTTAATTTACTATATTTTAAAATACACAGTTATTTATTGTGCTTTTTTGTAAGAATGTTAATTTCCTCCAACATGGGGAGAATACCAAATAAATTTAAGAGTGTCTATGTCACTTAACATATGTAAGAGGTCAAAACATTTGTCTACTGTGTGGTGATATTTGTACATTACTCCAATCAAGGGTTGATATTATGAGAAAATCGTTGTGTTGGTCTATATCCTTAAGAAGCTTGTTTCCTATAGTTATTCCCTCAACAAAAAGTTGAAATTCTATAAATTGTTTGGGATTTCAATAGAACTATGAGTAGAGCTCGTAGACTAGGTCTTCAACTTCTAACACTATAAAATACTTGCTCACAATTTTAAATGATAAATTCATTTTGCGAGTCATGTAGTGAATGCCAACCATATATGGCAAAGTAGTAGTTTGTAGCTTTACAAAAATATCATTCCTATTACCTTGCAATACTGAAGCTCCAACAATCCCTACACACACCAACCTTCTGAAAATTATGTAGTCATCCATACCTCTAATTTCATTAAGATATTTTGTAACTAGTTCAAATAGATTTAGTGATGTTGCATTCTCCTTTATTTTATAAACAAAGAGTAGATGAGGTTGGAAGACATGTTTGTCTATAGTATAGACATGCATGCATACCCAAGAAGTATTATTTATTGTTGTAACTTCATCTAAAGACAATGAAATAAAGGTTAACTGTTATTTTTTTTCTTGTAAATCTTGTTTTTCCACCTCAACAAGAAAACCCTCCCAATGCCATTTACTATTTATTGACCAATGTGTGTTAGGAAATTTAGGAACGCTCATAAAAGATAATGAACTATTATATTCTAGGTAGTATTTCATAGGACACCCTTTGGTCAAAATATGAAAAATAACACTCAACTAAACAATTTTTGCTATTTTTGTGTCTCCCATCATCTTTCCAAATTGAGCTTCAATTTTAAATCCACATGAAGAAAGCTTCACCTTTCTTTGTATATGCACATCATATTCGAGTGCATTCTCAATATGAGGGAATTTTTTTTTTTCCATCTTATCACTAAATTTTCCTTTCCATCTATTATTTATTTTTCATAAAATTTACCAATATGTTTTTCTATAGTGTCAAGTTTTAACTGCAAATTCTTGTCCCTACCATATTGTCAATTACAAATATTACACTTGCATTCTATTGGAGGTTCATGTTAGGTTTTCAATGGAAGATATCTAAAAGCTAAATGCAGATTTTATCAAAAAAACCAGAAGTAAAAAACACAGAAAAATAACACAGAGAATTTAACGTGGTTCACCCAATGTGGGCTACATCCACCAAACCACAGCCATCCAATGATATTATTAACCAGTGCAAAACCCTATTACAATATCGCGAATAATCGCCTGTTTCTTATGATACTGTAACTCTATCCTAAACCCTTTATAAATTAGGGTTATACAAAATCGGGGATTTTTCCCTTTTTGTGATTTTTCCCTTTTTCAGTAATTTCGCGAAAAAGCAGGCCAAAAATTTTTCTCGGGGGCTACCACCCCCGAATGAGGATACATGAAGAGTGTACAGTATAGAATGATCAGTCGCCACATACCAACAATCTCCCACTTGGAGACTGATCAGCTCCACACCTAAACAATCTCCCACTTGGAGACTGATCCTCCACACCTAAACAATCTCCCACTTGGAGACTGAACCTGGACAACACCGCTGCACTTACAGCTCCCACTGGAAATAAGCACCTTGGACCTTGCTGCTTTCTTATACTTTAATTCAACCTTGAAGGCCAACCAAAGCTAAAGAGGAGCTCAGCTTCTCCCTTATCACTGCCTTAGTAAACATATCCGCTGGATTTACATCTGTATGTATCTTTTCCAGCTTTACCTGTCCATCCTCCAACACTGACCGAATGAAATGATACCTCAACTGTATGTGTTTGGTTTTAGAGTGCAAGGCAGAATTCTTTGCAAGATGTATAGCACTCTGGCTGTCTGTGAACAAGTAATTTTCAGCCTGTTGTTTTCCCAACTCTTCCATGAAAAATTGCATCCATATCATCTCCTTTGCTGCCTCTGTTGCAGCCACATACTCTGCCTCTGTGGTGGATAAAGCAACCACCTTTTGCAATCGAGATATCCAGCTTACTGCTGTCCCACCAACGGTAAATACATAACCTGTGGTACTCCGCCTGGTATCAATATCCCCTGCCAGATCTGAGTCAACATAGCCTTTTAAATCTATATTAGAGCCCTCAAAACATAAATGTTTATCTGGTGTACCTCTCAAATACCTGAGAATCCATTTTACTACATTCCAATGCTCAATTCCTGGATTACTCATATACCGGCTAACAACTCCTACAACATGTGCAATATTTGGTCTCGTGCATACCATGGCATACATTAAACTACCTACAGCTGAAGCATATGGTACCTTGGACATTTTTTCTTCCTCCTCTTGTGTCTTTGGACACATATCCTTAGTCAATTTTACATGACTGGGCAAAGGTGTGCTGACAGCTTTTGCATTCTCCATATGAAATCTCTGCAACACCTTTTTAACATAATCAACCTGAGATAAAAACAATTTCCTATTTTTCCTATCTCTTGTAATCTTCATACCAAGGATTTGTTTTGCTGCCCCCAAATCCTTCATAGCAAATGAATTTGCTAACTGTTGTTTTAACTCCTTTATGTGATCCATGTTAGACCCCGCTACAAGCATATCATCAACATATAAACATAAAATAATGTAGCTATCTTCACCTAGCATCTTAAAATAAACACAATGGTCTGAATTACACCTATTGTAACCTTGCTCAGCCATAAAACTATCAAATTTAAGATACCATTGTCGAGGTGCTTGCTTCAAGCCATATAAGCTTTTCTTCAATCTGCACACTAGTTTCTCCTTACCTTTGACCTCAAATCCTTGTGGTTGTTCCATATAAATTTCCTCTTCCAAATCACCATGGAGAAAGGCAGTTTTAACATCAAGCTGTTCTAAATGCAAATCTTCAACAGCCACAATACTTAACACAGTACGAATAGAGGTCATTTTAACAACTGGAGAAAATATTTCATCAAAATCAATACCTTGTTTCTGTGCAAATCCCTTTACAACTAATCTGGATTTAAATCTTTTCTTACCTCCATCTTCCTCTTTCATCCTATAAACCCATTTGTTTGCTAAAGCCTTTTTACCTGCAGGCAACTTGCATAATTCCCAAGTCTGATTTTTCAGCAAGGAGTCCATTTCTTCTTCCATTCCATGCTCCCACTGAACCTTGGTATCCACCTGCATAGCTTCATGATAACATTCTGGTTCACCAGCATCAGTTAATAGAATAGAGTACAAAAAGGGAGAAAATCTTTCTGGAGGTCTACTTAACCTTGAAGATTGCCTAACATTCACAGGAGTTTGTGGTATTTCTTGTTGCTATTGTTGCAGAGCATGAGGAACCACTGGAACATTGTTGTTTGTAATATCATCCAGCACTGCATAATCCTGTTCTTTCTTCTCATGCTGCTGCAATAGATCTTTATACAACATTTTCTCATTGAATATGACATCCCTGCTTCTCACAATTTTCTTATTTTCAAAATCCCAAAGCCTATAACCAAATTCATTTATGCCATATCCAACAAATATACATTTATTTGATTTTGCATCAAGCTTGGTTCTATTTTCAGAATCTACATGTGCAAATGCTTCACAACCGAAGGTTTTCAGAAAAGAATAACTCACCTTCTTACCTTTTCATGCTTCCTCTGGAATACCACAACCCAAAGGATTAGATGGACCTCTATTAATTAAATAAACAACAGTGTTTACAGCCTCTGCCCACATGTTTAAAGGCAACCCGGCATGCAATCTCATAGTCCGTGCACGCTCCATTATTGTTCTATTCATGCGCTCAGCCACTCCATTTTCCTGTGGAGTCCTTGGAACCGTTTTTTGCCTACAAATACCATTAGAGGAACAATAATCTTCAAACTCTTTGCTGCAATACTCACCACCATTATCAGATCTGAGACATTTCAACTTTTTACCTATCTCATTCTCAACCAAGCTTCTCCATTTTTTAAAAGTTTCAAATACATCAGATTTTTGCCTAATGAAATAAATCCATACCTTCTTAGTTGCATCATCAATGAATGTGACATAATAATGAGAGCCACCGAGAGAAGATACCTGAGCTGGTCCCCATACATCCGTATGCACAAACTCCAATTTCTCACCTTTCTTTTGTTTCCCATCCTTGAGAAAACTAACTCTCTTTTGTTTTCCATAAACACAACTTTCACAGAAATCCATATTAACACATTTTAGACCTGGTAAAACATTCTTTGAATGAAGTAATTTCATACCTTTTACACTCATATGCCCAAGTCTGTTATGCCATAGTGCTGATTTAGAATTCGCAGCAACTATTTGATTTTCTTCCTGCTGAACTGCAACAACTGTTCCTGAACATTGATTTTTATCTGCAATAGCTAAAGTAGAAGGAACAGTATGACCTGTACAAAGATATAAGGTTGTTGCTACTACTAAGGCACCTTTTGTAACCTTCTAATTTTTTTCACTAAATGTAACAACACAACCTTCATCATCTAGTTGCCCTGCAGAAATTAATTTTTTTTTTAGCTTTGGAACGTGCCTTACCTCATGTAGTAGCCAATGATTCCCATTCTACAACTTGATCTTGATTCTTCCCTTTCCAACAATCTGACAGGGTTCATTATCTCCCAAATAAACTAGCCCAAAATCCCCTTGGACATAATCAATAAAATAATTTCTATGGGGCGTAGCATGAAATGAAGCCCCTGAATCTAACACCCAAGAATCATCAGCATTATCAAGAGAAAGAATCAAAGCATCCTCATCAGATTTATTACTTACCACATTTGCCTCTTTATTTCCTTCTTGTTTGTCTCCTTCTTTATTTTTTCGAGATCAACAATCTTTCTTTACATGCCCTGGCTTACCACAGTACCAGCAATCCCTCTTGTCTCTAGATTGGGACCTTCTGTCCCTTGATTTTCCTCATGACTTCCCACGACTCCCAAAATTGTTTCGTCTCTCATTTGTTCTGCCCCTGCTTTTTGCATTCAAAACACTGCCTGATGTGGATGTTCCACCCGAGCTTTTCCTACGAATTTTCTTGCTCAAAATAACACCAACAACATCATCAAATTTCAATGTATTTGAACCAGAAACATAATTGCTAACCGCCATTACCAAGCTATTCCAGCTTTCAGGCAAAGAACACAAAATCAAAAGAGCCCTAACTTCTTCATCAAAGTTAACTTTTACGGAAGTTAATTGACTGGTAACCGTATTAAATTCATTCAAATGATCAGTAACTGATCCACCTTCTACCATTTTCATATTAAATAAACGCTTCATAAGAAATACCTTATTCGAAGCGGAAGGCTTTTCATATAACTTTGTTAGGGTTTCCATCAACTCTAGAGTTGTCTTTGCTGTTGTAATATTGAATGCCACCGATTGTGCCAGGCATAAGCGAATACTGCCAAGTGCCTTTCTGTCCAAAATATCCCAGTCCTCATTCGTCATTGCTGTGGGTTTCTTGGTTTTCCCTTCCAATGGCCGCCATAAATCCTTCTGATAGAGATAGTCCTCCATCTGCATCTTCCATAACTGATAGTTCTACCCATTGAACTTATCAACCTTCATCTTACCCTCGTCTTCCATTGCTCCCACTTAACTGTGAGACTCCCACTCAACCGTGAGACTTTCCTACAAACGATAATCGAAAACAACCCGCTCTGATACCACTTGTTAGGTTTTCAATGGCAGATATCTAAAAGCTAAATGCAGATTTTATCAAATAAACCAGAAGTAAAAGACACCGAAAAATAACACAGAGAATTTAACGTGGTTCACCCAATGTGGGCTACATCCACCAAACCACAACCATCCAATGATATTATTAACCAGTACAAAACCCTATTACAATATCGCGAATAATCGCCTGTTTCTTATGATACTGTAACTCTATCCTAAACCCTTTATAAATTAGGGTTATACAAAATCGGGGTTTTTTCCCTTTTTTGTGATTTTTACATGAAGAGTGTACAGTATAGAATGATTAGTCACCACATACCAACAGTTCATCTTTTGCATTTTCCACTGGTTCAATAAATGGGTACTTTGACACCCAATCTATCTAAAAATTCCTTGTCATATCCCTCTCATGTCTCATTTTTTATTTGGATTTTATTTCCCCTTCCATTCAGGATTTACATATTCCTTATCACTTGTTGAGGTTGATTTATTACAGCTACCCTAGGTACCCCTGGAACACCATCTAATCCAAGTTAATTAACTCATTATGATAATATTCTAAGGCATTGTCTTGTTCATTAATATCTAGTACAAGTGTTGATGTTGTAGTTTACTATGGAAAAAATATTAAGTACAAATGCCTCATAAAATAAATTGATGGAAAAATAAAATGCATTTGACTAATAATTCGTAAAATCTAGGTGATTTGGCCCCTTGCTGATTACAATATATTCACCAAATTCTAATTTGCAAATATGAACTATTCGCCAATTAGTGAAGATTTTCCCCTAAAAATATTGTTGGCTACATAATACAAAACTTAAATTAAAATAATATTAAAGCTTAAAGTAAATACTGTTCAACATACTAAGATCAATTTAATTTACAAATGAACAAACTAACAATTCATTTTTATCTCATATTTAAATTGTAAAAAAAATGATGTTTAAACACAAAAATTAGTTTTAAATAATTGAAATTAATAAAATCAATTGAATTAACCATAAACAAAATAAAATCATCGTTTCATAAAATAATATTATACCTTTAACAAATTTACATATTTTAACTTATGAAAATCCTTAAAGAAAACCATTTTCTCCAACAATTTCTTTTATTTCTAAAATTTAAATAGAAATAAGATCAAGAATCAATTAGAAACAACATCACTATAAATAACATGTCCCAAAATAGAAACACTTAAATCATTGAGCTTAAGAAATGTGGGTAGAATAGTGCAAGCTACTAGTTTCCTAGACAACTTATTTATAGTTTTTATTAATCCCCAATCCTAATAATTTATTTCATAATTTAGTCAAACACATTGAAAACCAATCTATCCCAAACCCTTTCTCACAGGTTTCCAATATTAATTCTTAGTTTTACAATTTCAACACTAGGTTTTCCAATTTGACATATTCATACTTACGGTTTGATTCCTAGTTTGTAATTTAAAATTTATATATTAGATTCATATAAATTCCAAATATTATAAATATAAAATATAAAAATCATAATCCTTCCTTCCTTTTATCACCTCATAAATTCACCTAGGGTTTATTTATATTTATATTTATTGAATTTATTTTAAAAAATACACGGTATTAAAATTCATTCAAAATCATACTCATATATTTTTCAAGTTGATTGTAATTGTTCTTGTTAATTTCCTTAGATTTATAAATAAGAATACTATGATTTCAACTCAATTCCCTTTTCTCAACTCCTTCCCTTGGGGATAGGTGGTAGATTACTAGCCATAGTAGATCTCTAATTTTTTATAGTTTATTTTTTAGACTGGAGGAATCGGTCAGGTATCCGTACCCCTATAAACTGCAGTACGCCTAGTAAAAAAAATTCACGTGACCGGTGGTGCTAGCACGACATGCCCTTTGGTACCATAGGGATGATGAAGAGACTAGACCTCGTGACCTCTTGCCTGCAACAAAATGCTTTAGCCAATCGAGCTACGCCCACTGCCCCTTTTTATAATTTTTTTTCAATATATTGTGTTTAAAGAAAATTAAATGAAAGTAAATTAACTAAATTATAAACTTAGATTCAAATTTTAGACTCAATTCTAAATTTAGGTTCAAAAATTTAGTTCTAAACTTAGATTTAAAAATTAATTATAAACTTAGATTCAAAATTCAATGCAAATTTTAGGGGTTGGGGCCCTAGCTCGGTTGGCTAAACTTTCTTGTTGCAGGAGGTTGGTCATGAGGTCTAGTCTCTCCCACTCTTGTGGTACTAGAGGGCATGTCGTGCTAGCACCGTTGGTCATGTTAAAAAGTTTACCAGATGCACTACAGTTTATAGGCGGTTATGCTACCGGATTCTTGTAGTCTAATAAAAAAAAATAAAAAATGCAAATTTTAATTTTAAAAATCAATTATATACTTAGATTCTAAACCGAGATAAAAGATAATTCTAAACCTAGATTCAATCTTAGATTTAATTCTAAATTTAGATTCAAGAAATTAATTCTAAATTTAGATTCAAAATCAACTCTCAACTTACATTCAATTTTTTTTTTGATCGGTAATAGGATTTTCTTTTATTCAAGAGTAAAAACAAGGTACAATAGTTTTTTCAACGGTGAATCATCACCCAATTCTAATAACAAACTAAAATAATTAAAGAGAGAACACCTAACATCCCTAGGCCCTGCAAAGGGACCTATTAACAAATCCAAAGTTTTGAAGTACAGTTTGGTCTTCCCTTGGTTTGAGACCGGAGGACCATTGCGAAAGTTTCCTTCCTCAATTTATTTTCTTTCTTTCCCTTAACAACTTTCCAACCATCCTCCACCCTTGCAGCCTCTTTCTACCAGTCCAATGGTTCATCTTGTGGGTTCACTCCCTTTCCGCCTTAATTTAAATTTGTTTGCTGATTTTGGTTTTCAGCTTTCCTCTTCCCAACTTCTTTCTCTCGTGACTTTGTCACTCCTTTCATCTCTAGACACTCTGGTGTTGCTGCCCCATTTTTAAAGCTCAAATCCTTCTCACTACCATGGGGGACATCATTGCCACTGGGTAAAAGCAAAAACCTGTGTCACACTTTATAAAGGAATTGACCAACAACAATTTTTTTTTTGAACTTCGATCACATAAAAGTGGCCTTTATGTTTTGAATTTCAAAATGGTGTAAACTAATAAAATGTAGAACTTTTGATGAAGTTTATCCTTGTATTTTTTAGATTTTTTAAAATTGTTTTCATTATTTTTTTTATCAATTTAAGAACAAATTTTGGAATGTTAAAAATTTCAGAAAAAAAGTGACTTCATGGGCCATCAAGAAACAAATTGAAAAAACTTCATTTTCCCCCCCTTTTTTTTTCTCCAAATAGGTAACTTCAATATCTTGTGCATGGAAAAAAAATTCAAATTTTGATGTATATTTTTCTCATAATAATGTTTTAAAGTCAAACTTGTCAGAATTTGATAGTTTTCATGGGACGTCAACTATTGTCTATCTTTTTAATCATTTTCAAAAAAAAAATTATACCCTTTTAAAGAGGACTCTCTCCTCTTGTGCCCCATATATATTTAAAAAAATTTAATATGTTTTAGTATTTTTTTTTTTAATTTCTAATTTGCCTCTTTTTTAACTTTAACAACCTACTTGCATTATTTTAAAAATAAAAGATATTAAAACTAATCAAAATATTAAAAAACTTACATATTTAGATTCACCACTCTAAGCTCTACATAAGGGTATTTTTTTTTTTTTTAAAGAACATCATTCCAGCTAAAAGAATACTTACTTGAAGTTGAAAGTTTCAAAAACTTCTAAAAAAAGCTAAGTTGGCTGCCAATTAGGATGCTACATAGATGGGAGTGGTGATGGCTCTGTTCGCATTTGCTCGGTACTGAGCTAGGGCATTCGAGCCATAGCTTGTGAAGCGAACTCCTTTCTGATTGTTGTGCTGGCTGGGTGGGGTGTTGATTAGCATTGCGAGGGGGGCTCCTTTTCCTATTCTTGTGTCTGGTTGTTGCAACATGGCTCATTTGGGTTGTCTACTTGCTGCATGTGGGGGTGTTTGGCACCCTTCCTTTGACCACTGTGAATGAATCTGTGGGCTGGAGTGGTGGTTTGGGTCTGCGGTAGTGTGCTGAGGGGTGGCGAAGAGTGCTTTCCTCTGCCTTCGTGGGGCTCAGTTTCCATTTTTGTGTGGGTGTTGCGCACGGACTGTGGTGGGGAGTGGTCTGGCAGTTGGGTAAACCTTTGTTCCCCTTGCATGCCCGTCTTGGGCAGTGTGGTGGTTATTCCTTGTGGTGAGACATCTCGGGCTTCGCCCGGTATGGATTTCCGTGCTGCAATTGGATCGAGATCACCAACCCAGGGATTTTTTTTTGATAATACTCTTTTTTCCCCGGATACGGGGTTTGTGGGGACTAACTTGATAGGGTATCTCGCATTTCGAAGATTAACGAATGCCTCGAACATTGCAAGGAGAGACCCAAATTGGTGATTCCGATTGAAATGATTGCTAATGATATTGAATATTATTCACGATATTCTCTTTATTGCAAATTTTTGGGAATGAGAGTTTCTTTGCAATTCTTGGAATCTTGGGCCCGAAGGACCTGGGAGCTAGAAGGTGAAATGGATGTTACGTTGCTTGCAAATAACTACTTCATGGTTACATTTAACTACTTACCTGATCGCAATAGGGTCTTTGAGGGAGGGCCCTATTTTCATAATCAAGTGGGGTTGTTCATCAAGCCTTGGCATGTAGGATTTAATCCTTCTGAGGAGCTCCTGAATCGTGTTTCGGTGTGGGTTCGGCTGCCTAGGTTCCTAGTCAAATGTTGTCGAGAGGATGTTTTGCACCTGCTTGCCTTGATGCTCGAGAAACCAGTGGGGTCTTCGACACAAACCCTGGGTAAGAAAGTAATGAATTTTGCTTGAATATTTGTAGAAATTGATTTGAGTAAGCCTTTGCCAGATGCTCTAGATATGTGTGCGGGTCCTCATTCTTGGGTGCAACAACTAGATTACGAGACCCTTCCCTTCTGTTGCCACCTCTGTCATGAATATGGTCACTTGCAGTATAGATGTCCGAGGGCCAGGCCTGCGGAGCCTCACCCTCCACTGCCTCCTCGCAATCATCCTAGTGTTGATAAGGGGAAGAATCATGCTTCAGATGAGGTGGTTGGGTCCGAGGGTTTTGTTCTTGTTAAGGCTCGTAACCAGAATAGAGGTCAAAAGAGGACTTTGAATGAAAGATAGGATGAGGATACTTTTAATAGGTTCAAAATCTTGGATGATCTTGGTCAACAAGAGGTTAATCTAGGGTTATTGAATGTGGATCAGGGAGTGGTGGGTTTTGGTATGGAGGATCACATTTTTGGTACCCCTTTTGTTCTTCAGGTTGATTCTTCCTTGAATATGGACACTGATTTGCAAGTGGGGGCTCAGGAGCTGTCGGGTCCAAATGGTGAGTGCGTGAAGGTAGTTGGGGATCCTGCTTATTCTACTCGGAGGGCGGGCTCAGATGGGGTCAAGGGCATCAAGCCCTCCCCTCACTTGGGCATTTTTCAAAAAGATGGCAAGAAGGGGGGTTTGGAAAAAGCCTCTAAACTTGGTCGAAAGAAAGATTTGGAAAAGATTAAAATGACAGGGGAGACTTTGGTGGAGTCAGGGCTAGTAAGACTCTGGATTCTCATTTTTTGACTCCTTTGAAATGATTGTTATTTCATGGAATGTAAGGGGCCTGAAAAGTGGCCCTCAACAAAAAGCTATTCGTGAGTTGGTTAGACGTCATTCTCTTGATGTTCTCTTCCTACAAGAGACCAAGCCATCTGTTGAAGGTATGTTGGGTTTAGTGCCTAAGTTGTGGAGGACTGGTGAATGCCAGTGTATTGGGGCCCAGGGATCCTCGGGGGGCATGGCTTGCTTTTGGAACCCTCGAAAGATTCGGCCTCTATGGTGGCTCTCCTTTAAATCCTCTCTGTCCATGGTGGTTGTGTGGTCCGAAATGGGGGAGTCTGTTTTACTCTCTAATGTCTATGCACCAGTTGAGTTCCAAGGTAAACAAATTTTATGGTCCAATATTCGTCTGGTTCGTAGCTTGGCTCCTTACCAGCCTTGGATTATAGCGGGAGACTTTAATGCTATTACTGAGTTAGCTGAGAAATGGGGGGGTATTCCAAGATTGGAGCCTTCTGCATTGTTGTTCCAAGATAATATATCAGCTCTTAATCTTGTAGACATCAAGCCTGGCAACAGTCTATTTACTTGGAACAACAGAGGGGTGGGAGACAACTGCATTGCTGAACGCTTGGATCAGTTCTTGGTGTCCTGCTACTGGGTTGGGGGTATGTGGTCTTCTAGCTCAAAGATTTTAGATTGGAGGGGTTCAGATCATTGGCCTATTCAATTCGTGGTTTCTTCTGCTAGGGTGCCTCGGACTTCATCCTTCAAGTTTCAATTAATGTGGTTGCATGACCCTGACCTTCATGGCTATGTTGCTGAATGGTGGAAGTATGGTAGACCTGCCTATGGTACTACAATGTATACTTTTGCTAAGCTACTTCAATATGTCAAGTATCAACTCAAACGCTGGAATCATCATTGCTTTGGTAAAATTTTCTTTGAGAAGAAGGCTGCTCAAGCGGAGCTGGATGATATTACTAGGCTGATCCGGGAGAATGGGGTGTTTGAGAATTCATCGTGGGAAGAGGCTAGAGCCTTGAAAGCTCTGAAAGAGTGGGAGCTGAGGGAAGAAGTCTTCTAGAAAAAAAAGCTCGGATCGATTGGATTCAAGCGAGAGAAAAGAACACTGCCTTTTTCTTTAATTTGGTGAAGGCTAGACGTCATGGAAATTCTATCTCTACTTTGGTTAATGATAGGGGAGAGACTCTTTCTTCTACTCAGGATATCACAAATGAAGCTGTGCAGAATTTTTCTTCTTTATTCAAGGAGGAATCACAGGGGAACACTGATGAGGAAATCCAGGTTCTTTCTTGTATCCCTTCTTTGGTCTCTGAGGAGATGAAGGAGAATTTGATGAGGGATATTACATTGGAGGAGTTGGAGAGGACTGTTTTTCAGATGAAGAAGGGGAAATCTCCGAGTCCGGATGGTTTCCTGATTGAGTTCTTTCAAGAATTTTGGGAGATTATCAAGCTGGATTTGTTAGCTATTGTTCAAGAGTCTAAAAAGAATAAGCAAATGTTATGGGCTTTAAATTCTACCTTTCTTGCTCTTATTCCCAAATGTGATGATGCAGATAGTTTAAGCCTCTTTCACCCCAGCTCTCTCTGTAACGTTATTTATAAAATTATCTCTAAGTTGATTGCTGATAGATTGAAGAAGTGGCTTCCGATGTTGATATCTGAGGAACATAGCGGTTTTGTGGTGGGTCGTCAGATTTTGGATGGCATTGTTATTGCTACAGAAACCATTCATTCTATGGCTAATTCTAAAGAAAAGGCTATGTTCATTAAGCTGGATATGGCTAAGGCTTATGATAGGGTTCGATGGTCTTTCCTCTAAAAGGTTCTAGCTACTTTTGGCTTTGAGGAGGAGTGGATTCAATGGGTTATGAGCTGTGTGACTTCAGTTTCCTTTTCTGTTTTAATTAATGGGGAGCATTTTGATCTTTTTGGTGCTTCTCAGGGTTTACGATAGGGCGACCCCCTCTCCCCTTACTTGTTTCTTCTTTTGGTTGAAGGTTTGGGTCGACTGATAAAAAGGAATGTTGAGATGGGTCTCATTCAGGGATGGTGATGGGGAGGTGGATTACCCCTGCAATCTCATTTACAGTTTGTGGATGACACTGCTTTGATGGGTTCGGCCACCATTAGGGAGGCTACGAATGTGCGCAGGGTGCTAGATGTTTACCTTGTTGCTCCTGGCCAATTAATTAATGAGGGAAAATCGTCTATCCTCTTCTTCAATACTCATGTCTCCATTCAAAGGAGGATTGCTCACATTTTAAGATTTCAGATTGGGACTCTTCCGTTGACCTACCTGGGGATTCCCATTTCGATTGGTAGACAGTCTTGGGATTCCTGGCAGGCTATCTTGGATAAATTTTGGGTTAAATTCACTCATTGGACCCATTGTTAGCTATCCTTTGTTGGCCGTGTGCAACTGATTAAGTTTGTGGTTCAGGCTCTCCCTGTCTATCGGTGTATGGTTCTTGTGGCACCTATGAGTTTTGTCAGGGAATTGGATTCCTTGGTAAGACAATTTTTATGGGCTGGTAGCTTATTGTCTTCTAAATGGAGCCTTGTCATATGGGATATTGTGTGTAGTCCAGTGCAGTTTGGTGGTCTGGGGGTCAAGCAGTCACTTTTGTCTGGTATGGCTCTGGCTGCTAAACTGTATTGGGGAAGGGATATCCCTCAATTTTCTTTGATTTGGAAGGGATCGACGATTTGGAATACTCTTAGGAAAGGGGCTGCACTCGTTAAAGATGGCTTATTCTGGATTTGTAAAAGTGGGACTGAGGTGCATTTCTGGCATGAATCTTGGGATGGATACTCCCCCATTGTCCTGCAGTATTTGCATTTGTTGACCTTGAGCCAAAGATTCTGTGAAGGGGGTTGGTCCAAGGTGAGTGACTTTAAATCCCTCTCTTATCAGGGGCAGCTGGTGGTGGCAGAATGGAAGACTCTAGACGAATGGCTGATTAATGGTATGGTGGAGGAGTGTGATGAGCTTCATAACATTCTTTCTTGTCGGAGTTGTAGTTCCCTTGTTGATAAGGATGTGCTCTCCTGGTCTCCTAACCCAAAAGGGGCTTACTTTGTTGCTTCTGGATATCAGGTGCTGCTCTCTCAGCGGTTGGAAGGGGGGGAGGTTCAGTGGTGGAAGAAAGTTTGGAATAAAATCTCTTGGCCGAAGTGTAACTGCTTTATTTGGATTTTGGCTTGGAATAGGTGCTTGACTTGGGATAATATTTGGAAGAGAGGTTTTTTGGGTCCATCTAGATGTGTACTTTGTGGGGATGCCGAGGAGGACTCTGAGCACTCTGAGCACTTGTTCTTCCATTGTTCCTTCACTTTATGGCTCTGGCATTTCTGGTGGGGTGTCTGGAAAAGCCCTTGTTTCCATGCTTCTTCCTTGGTGGACTTTTGGGGAAGCCTGGGGAGACTCCCCTCCTCGACTGCTTTCTTGCAGGACAAATGGTATGTTGGCTCCATCTTTTTGTTGTGGCAGGTTTGGTTGGAAAGGAATAGGAGGATTTTTTGAGGTGAAAACTTATGGTTTCAATAGGTTTGGTTTCGAATAATGGGTATGATCCAGGAGACGGTGGAGGCCAAATGTGAGGTTATGTTGCCTTTGGAGAGAGGGGATGCCGAGATGATTGATCGGTTGGGTATTTAGGGGTTATCTCTAGTCTCTACTTGTGTCAGAAGGGGAAGGAATGTGAAGCAAAGAGTCCAAAGGGTGGGGAGGTGGGTTCCCCCTTCGGTTGACATTTTGAAAATTAACGTGGATGGTTCTTCTAGAGGCAATCCTGGTCCCGTTGGGATTGGAGGGGTTGGCAGAGATTCTTCAGGATCAGTGGTTTTTCTCTTTTCTATTCATGAAGGTCTTCAGACTATCAACAATATGGAAGGTCTGGCTATTCTTTACGCTATGAAACAAGCTTATGCTCGGGGGTGGTGCAAGGTGCAAGGTTATTTGTGAATCTGACTCTCAGGTCTTGATCAACTTGCTTAAGGAACAAAAGATTGATGATGTTAGCTGGCGTTTGGCTGAGGTGGTGCAACAGATTCTTCAAGTTAGTTCTATGATGGAGATGGTGTTGTTTGTCCATATCCCAAGGGAATGGAATAGGGCAGCTGATTGTTTAGCTAAATGGGCTTTAGAGAATGTGGATGGTTGGAAGGTTGAGGGGTGGGAATAGGTTTCCCAAAACTATCGTCAGGCTCTGGAGAGGATTCTTGCTGAGGATGGGACTGGTATTGGGGTCGGTTGATTTTTGTCATTTTTCTCTATTGGTCTCGGGGGTTTGGCCCTTTGATGTCTTGTAAGGTTATGTTCTGATTTTCAATAAAGTTTTTACTCCTTTTATTTTTTTTAAAAAAGGATGCTACATAGATAGTTTCCGTCGAAAGGGTTTCTATAGAATGGGTTTCGGCTGAAACGCTTTCTATAGAAACCCTACACATTTGAAAGCCAATTTCAAAGCGACAAAGGGAAAAATTTAATTTTTGGATTTGGCTAAAACCTATTCGGTCGAAACCTTGTGTGCCACATATATGCCACATGGTTTCAGTCGAAACCTATTTGACCAAAAAAAAATTAGTTAAAAATATTTCGCTCAAACCTATTTATTTGGCTGAAAGTGTGACACAACTTTTTGCTTTTACCCCACTATTTTCCTTTGGAACCCCTTTTAGTCCTAGCTGCTCCTTTGTAGACCCATTGTTCACCAACGCCTTCCCTGACTGGTTCAAAACCCCAGACACCTAAACCTATTCTTCCCTGCCTATAATATATGAGCTCTTTTGCTTCTCGTCTTTTTTCTCCACTATGTAGTGCTTGGGGTAACATATTTTCACCAAGATGAAGATTTATGTGTTCTATGTTTAGTACAATGAGCAGCCAAGTGTCCAGTTTTAAAGAAAATCCTGCACCTAAAGGGTACCTCCTCATAATCCAAAGATTTTACCGAAAAAACTTTTGATGTTTTTATCTGAATCTCTTCTAGAAGTTCCTTGGACACATCTAGCTCCACTAAAATCTGAGCAAAGGTCGAGTGCAGTAGATTTGAGGATACCTCATCCACCATTAAGAAACTCCCTAAAGAGTTCCCAATAGCTTCCAAGCAAGAATCAAACCAATATTGTAAGGGTAAGTTAGGAAGCCTCACCCAGATAGGAGCCTTCTCAAATACTTATGTGGCTGGATTAAACGCTGGGTGCCAAGACTTTAACATCAAAGTGTATTTTCCTTCCCAATCCCAATGATAGTCACAAAGAATCTTGTTTCTATTTTGTTCCTATTCAAAAACACAAAAAAAAAACCTTTAGCCATAGGATATATCTGAACATACCCTTCCAATACATGCTCCCAATTGTCAGAAATCCATTGATAAAGATCAATCAAACTTGGCCAAAATCCTTTGAATCTTCCTATTTGACCCAATCTAGAGAAATATTTTTCATTGGAGGTTACTTCATCTTCAATCATAGATTCTAATTCTACTATTATTGATTTGGATTCAGGAGGTAAAACATAGCCTCCTACACCCTTTCCCACCGATGCCTTAGATGGGTTATGGCCGCACTGTGCAACAAAGTCACTGTTCTGTGCAAATTTCTTCTACCTACCTTCCGCACCTAGGTCCGCCTTCTCCTTGTTTCCATGGCCACTATTCTGCTTGCCACTGGGACCTCCCTTTGAATCCTGTATAGATGCCTTTGGCTTGGGTGAAACCCTAGCCACCGCAGGGAGCACGAAATGACCATTAGCTTCCATTTGAATGAATTGTCACTTACATTCAAAATTTAGATTCAATTCAAAAATCAAATATTAGGTGAAATCATACAATTAACTAAATGTGTAAATGATAATGGAAAAATAGTGAAGAAATAGATTTGCATACTTTTAGTTGACTCTAACTCTAATCACAAGTGCTTTAACAATGGATTAGGAACAATAGCAAAGACCTTACTTCTTAAAATGTAGTGCTTAATTATTTTGATAGATTGAACCAAAGTATAGAACTATTTTTTCACCTTCATTTATATTATCTCCACATCTTTGAAGGGGGCACTCATGAATTTAATCAACCTTTCACCCCCTTGAGCTTTCCTTTGTGTTAATATAGTAGCACATGTATGACCTGAGGCCAAGGAACAAATATAGAAATGTTTTATATAGTATGGACTAACCAACACTAGTGCTTCAAAAATTGCTTACATTATTTTGGAAAAGTTATCCTTTTCTTGAGGTGTCCACTCTACTTTAGTATCTCATTTTAACATGGCATCAAGAGGTCTAACTATCTCAAAAAATAAATTTATGAATTTATCTCACCAAAATAGGATTTTAGTTATTCTTTCTAGTTGGTCTTAGAATCTTGAGGATTGCTTGTACTCTTTCTAGATTGATGGAAAATCATTTCTCTAAAATTAAGTGTCAAGTAACTTCCCTTTTGTTACTCTAAAGATGCATTTCTTAGAATTCAAGGATATTCCATGTTATCTACATTTTCATAATACTTTCTTAAGGTTTGAAATATGATCATCACTCTTCTTGGAGAAAACTATAAGATCATCCATATATATAATTATGCAGTTACCAAAAAGATATCTAAATGCAATATCCTTTGTTCATTAAAAAGTAGCACCGACATTAATTATATTAAATGAAATTATTCTATAAGCAAAGGCACCCCATTTTGTATTAAGATTTATTTTCATCTTGTCCTTATAATTTATCATCACCTAATCGTATCTAGGATACCCATCTAAAAAGGACATCATTGGATACCTATTTATAATTTTTAATACCTCATCTAAAGAAGGCAAAAAGCAGCTTTCCTTTTTTGAGGTTCTATTAATATTCTCAAAATCAACACAAAAATCGATCTATCTATTCTTCTTACTTACTAGAATGAGGTTGGCTACAAACATATGTCTCACAAGAAAAATAATCTTATTTGATAGTTGTTTGTGTAATTCTTGTAAAATCAAGGTTTCTAGCAATACATTCATTAATCTATGCTTTTATTTGAAAGGTTTGACACCTATTTGAAGGGAATGGTATGAGTGATAATGGAGGTTTTTTAATTTCTTGTGGTCCTCATAAATCCATACAATTACATCATAAAAAATCTTAAGGTTTTGTATGTTTCCAAGGGAATAATTTTTCACATTTTCTTCATCCCCCGTATTTAATAAAATATATTCTACTCCCTTAAACTCAATGTTACTCTTTTGATTAGAAATCCAGTCCACATTAGATATCAACTCTAGATTTACCCTTTCTTTTAGAACTGTGTTTGTCTTCAAAATTTCTATCCCTTCATTAATATCCATCTCCTCTTTCAAACTCGTTAATAATTTTACCTTAAAAAATAACTTAGTTAGCAATGAAATCTAGGATATTCTTATCATAATCAAGAACTTAATAATTAGTCACATTATCCAGTATTGAAGGTACTATAGTTAATTCTACTAAAAATATTTTCAATCTAGTCAAGGATAAAGGTTCTAAAGTGCTAGTTTCCAAAGCTAAATCATCATCAGTCACATTATCCAGTATTGAAGGTACTAGAGGTAATTCCACTAAAAATATTTTTAAAATAGTCAAGGATAAAGGTTCTAAAGTGCTAGTTTCCAAAGCTAAATCATCATCTACACGAGTTTTCCTTCAAGGGATGAGCTATTTTTTAAAAGCATCAAAACCTTCTATCAAGTCCCAAACCATGTTTCTATAGTTATCCTACCTTTTTATCATGAAAAACATGTTGTTTTATAATCTAATATACTACTAATTTTGCATCCCAAACACTTGTAAAGAGTTTACTTTATTCTTATGAGATAAAATGAGCCCATGAATAAGTGCTCCATACTTATCTATATATTATTTGTATAATAAAATTATAATATATGGTTAGCTAACAAATACTTACCTTATGTATTTATTAGTTCAATCCCAACTCTACTTCCTTGCCTAGATTTTGATCCATCAAACCTTAAGGTCCAAAGTTGGTTTTTCATCCTTATTTATTTTGTAATGGTTTATTCTCTTTCTTGGTTCTACACTTCTTCCTCTTGAGTAGTTCCTTGAAATTTTTGATTAGTCAATACTTGTTCCTCTAGAGAAATTGAGATATATTGATTTTGTACCTATTTTAATCTCTTTATTAGGCTAAGTGTAGATATAGATTAAGAGCATGTTAATTCAAAGTGGGTTGAAATGTGAATTCTTCTCCAATTGGGAAGAAAATGATCTATTAAAACTGACTTCCCTACATGTATTTGATCTATTGTGACCTTGAAAATAAATTCTTGAAAACTTTAAATAAATCCATTTTCATGCTAACAACATCCTTTCAACACTTTATTTTTAAATTTCCATAGTATGAATATTTGTTGATCCTACACAATTAGCATTGATCATCATGACATATTCTTTATTGAACATGACATAAAAATCAAACACTATCTTAGTTTACATGATCTCATTGTTTTTATTATATTTAGTGATGATATGTCACATTTCCCCCCTATCTACTCAGTTTTGATTAGGAATTCCTCTCTAGAGAAACCAAATGTGGGATAATTTTTCGTCCATGTATCCATGTATGGTTTGGGAACAATCTCTAATTAACATGCCATACACTTTTGGTATATCTACCATTTGAATATCTATGTATTGTTATACGTGGGGTCAAAAGCTAATTGTATATGGATGTGATTCAATTCTCACAAGACATTTACTTTAGTTTTTCTAGTTGAGTGAACTTTTTTATTGACTTCATTGGGATTAACCCAAGTCTCTTACACATATAAATATATGTAACATTAGTGGAAGCATGATAATCAACTAGAAAATTAAGGATGTTCATATTGAATATTCATAGAGTAAGAAAAAATGTAGGTGCCTCAATATTATCCTTGTAGATGGTGTAATAAATTCTCTTTTCCTCTTATTTATTTCATCAAATTATATCTTTTTGGAGGTGTTGGATTTAAAAATTTGACCGTCACAACCCAATAGATCTTGAAAAATAACTATAAATCTTCTACAAGAGATTTCAAATAAGCCAAAAATATTTAATATATTCATACAATATGTGTGGATCCAAAAATAAATTTATTGCTTATGATCCCCTCAAATATATAGAAAAGGGGTGAGATGAGGAGGTAGGTATGGATTCTAATCTCGTCCATGAGTGTAGGAAATGCGTCCATGATGTATCATGTGCATGGGAAAAGTGTGATAAAGATGTCATATGCACATCAAATAGGTATCTCAAAAGGTGAATACATTTGTCTCAATCATATGAGGTGAGACAAAAAGGTAAAAGTACTAAGTGGAGACTTAATTAGTGCTAGGTAGGTTAAAATTTAACTAGTTCAATAATGTTACCATTTATAATAACACCCCCTTAAGTGCAACTTAGGGAGTAATGTACACAAATATGATGATGGGTCATGGATACTAGGCCATATTAGGTACCCATGTACAAAATTCTCTTAAACAAAGTAAAGGAGAAAACCCAATGGGAAATAAAACTCCTTTCCAAAAGAGAAAGGATACAAAGTAAATGTACAAGTTAGGAAGATAGAAGGTAGAAGGGGGAGTTATGATGAACCCTCAAGGAATAATTCTAACACAATGTAAAATAAATGTTTCCCTTCACAGGAGAGAAAAGAGAGAAGGTATATGCGATCTTCCCAAAAGGTGATAAGGAAAAAACTCCATGTGAGGAAATGTTCCTTCCCAAAAGTGAAATGAGAAGAGAAACCATGCATATTGCCCTCAAAATGCTTGTAGTGCTAGTAGATTCTCAACACTAGATGTTTAAGGTGATCCACAATTGTTAAACATTTCTTCCCTTGGGAAGAAACAAAACCACAAATGTGTGCAAGATGACTTCCCATTCTAGATAGGAATATGTAGGAATTAAGATAAAAGTATCTAAATTTTGTACATGATTCAAATACATAAAATGATTCCCACAATGATGTCTTTGAATGGTGCTCAAGGATCTCCACACCAATGCTATACTGTGGAAAATTCTAATAGGATGAATTAGGTATAACATGTTAGAGTAATACGTTGTTTACTTGATTAATTTAATCATATTGGTTAATTAATTAAGTCACCTTTACTTATTTCACTTAAGCTAAACTTATGAATCTTTATTTTGCATTATTAAATTAGGCATGTTGTCTTGGTCATTATGATCTTGACACTTGTCATATGCTAATTTAATCCTCATCCTAGGGTTTTTAGTTGGCTTTCATATTTTTTTGGAGTAGAGTTTTTCCCACGAGGTTTTCTCTATTTCTCCACATTATAGAGATCTTTTGTTTGTACATGGGTACCTTAAATGGCCTTATTTTATTTGTTTGTTCAGTTTTCTTGATCTCTTTTTGGTGACAGGTTATTTTCTTGCAGGTGTTCATTGGGATCTGTGAGGTTAGATTATCAACTTCTACATGGTATCAGAGCTATTGAGAAAGTCAAATTTGGCTTTTGTTTCACTTGATTTTGATTCCTGATGCTAGATCTACAAGGTTTTGAAGCGATTACTCTTTTTCCGGATCCGGAATGTAGCTGCAATTTCAACACATTTTGGCGTGAAACAAACGTCACCATCGTACTTAGAAGGCCCAAAAACCTTAAGTTTCTCTGTCAAATCACCAAAATCAATATCAAAAACATCCGAGACAAATTTTTTTTTGTTAAGGAAGCCGAACGGCCTCCCCAGCATGTAGGTCGAGGTGCATTTAATTTAATTTTTTTTTCACTTTTTAATAAAAAAATTATTATTAAAATTTTTATTAAAAAGTTTTTAAAATAAACATTTATATATTTATATATATAAGCGAACCCAAAGTATCTGTGCCTGCACGAGGTACCTTGGGCTTGCCCCCATTAATAAAGGTGGTACCTTATGTTACCACCATTATTAATGGGGGTGGCATGGGGATTTCTCCACCCCCTTTAATATATATATTTTTTAAAACCTTTTTAATAATTTTTTTTCAAATAATCTTTTCAAAAAGTTTTTAATAAAATAATTTTTTTTTAGATATATTTTTTAAAAATATAATAGTTTTTTTCTGGTTTTTTTAATCTTTAAAATAAAAAACCAGGTTTTTTTGCAATTTATTTTTTGTAAATAAGTTCACATGCAACCTACTTGGAGGATTTTTTTTTCTTACACTACTATATTTGGTGGGCCTCTATTTCTAGAGGTGTTTTTGAAAAATCTGAAGGAGTTTTCTTTTTCCCTTGCTCAACCCCTCTCCATTGGGCTTTTCAATTTTAGACTTCAACTTCCAGAGGCCATATCTTGGCCATACAGTGGTCTTTTCATGTGCATTTATTTTTGAAATGGGGTGAAATTTCGCGCTCTTCGCAATGGTCTAGGTGTTTTCTAGTTTTGACTTCTTGTTTTTTCTAGAATTCTATTTTCTCAGTGCTGTTGTTGTTCAATTATCATTTTGGAGACTTTGATGAGCCATATCTTCTACATCCAAACACATTTTTGGGTGCCGCTTTTTTTGAAAGTGCATATTTTTTTATGTACTTCATCATGGTTCTCAGAGAATCATATTTACAACATGTGGTTCGTTTTTGGACATTATGGTCTCCCATTGTATGCACTTGTTATTATGTAGACACACTGAGATAAAGTGCCATTTTGGTGTATATTGTATGCACTTCTTGGTTTCACACAATTTTAGTGTACCTGCCACACTTCTCCCTTTTCAACATTATAGGGGGGGTTTCTACTGTTGGTGCTAATTCTTCCTCGATTTTTCCAGTTGGAGTGATCTACATATCTAGTTCTTGTTCCTATGTACTTTTAGATGTAGCATACATCAGTGGTTGGTTACTTGCATTTGAGGTGAGATGGATCATTTACCATATGGAAATTCTTACATTCCTATTTCTAAAGGCGACCTTTCTTTTTCATTTGATCAAAGACTTTTGGTACTTGCGTCGTTTGTATCTTTGAGTTGCAGATGTTTGCCTTTGTTTTCCAAATGACTTGAGTAGTGTCATTGAGGACACTCATCAAATTATTGTCTCTCTCATGATCAGAGTTCTTCAGACTATTTGGTACCTATATTGTCGACTTGCATCTTGCATGTTGAGTAGTGTCGTTGGGGTCACTCATGCAGATTCATGTACCACCTGTATCTTTGACTTCCAAATGTTTATCTTTGTTTATCATCTGATTCAAGTAGTGTCATTAGGGGCACTCATGCAGTATAGTATCCTTGATCTTGACATTTGTATCTTTGATTTCTAGATGTTTTGCCTTTGTTTTCCATCTAATTCAAGTAGTGCTATTGAGGCACTCATGCAGATTCTTGTTATCTTGATCTTGATCATCATTTGTTTCAAAGGAGGTTCTTCATTTCAACACCATATCAATCTTCATTCGATAACAGTCTATAGATTCTTAGTGCTTCTATGATGTTCTACATGTTCCTATCTTTTGGGACAACATTGTCTTGTTTGGAGGCTTCTTCAATCCTTCACTTGACTTTCATCTCTTTTTGGAGTAGAGTTTTTCCCATGAGGTTTTCTCTATTTCTTCGCATTACAAAGATCTTCTATTTGTACATGGGTACCTTACATGGCCTTGTTTGTCGGGACCCATCATGCATTCTTTTTAGGGTTTTTAGCTACTCCCTAAGTTCATCTTAAGGGGGGGGTGTTAGAGTTATGATGCATTAGCTAATAATTAATTATTAGTCTAATTTATTCTCTTGCACTTAAGCTAAACTTAGGAGTATTTTTATGCTTTATTAATCAAAAACAAAAAAATACACCTTCCACGTAAAAGATCTGCACATAATATGTGCAATATTCTTCAACAAGAAAAAGCTACAGAAGAGACTTTCAAGAAGATATGAAAGCTCCAGATAATATTCGAGAGATATTTACAATGAGGGTTGAGTGCTTATAAGAGCAAAACCCTAATTGAGAAAGGGATCAGATCATGAAAAGTCTCAACATCACATGAGATGAGACATAATGATCTAATATTAACTCAATTAATAAAACATAAAAACACTCCTAAGTTTCGCTTAAGTGCAAGAGAATAAATTAGACTAATAATTAATTAAAGATTAATTAATTATTAGCTAATGCATGATAACTCTAACACCCCCTTAAGATGAACTTAAGGAGTAGCTACAAACCCTAAAAATAAGTCATGATGGGTCCCAACAAACAAGGCCACGTAAGGTACCCATGTACAAACAAAAGATCTCTATAATGCGGAGAAATAGAGAAAACCTCATGGGAAAAACTCTACTCCAAAAAGAGATGAAAGCCAAGTGAATGACTGAAGAAGCCTCCAAAAAATACAATGTTATCCCAAAAGATAGGAACGTGTAGAACATCATAGAAGCACTGAGAAGCTGTAGATTGTTGTTAAATGAAGACTGATATGGTGTTGAAATGAAGAAGCTCCTTTGAAACAAATGATGATCAAGATCAAGATAACAAGAATCTACATGAGTACCTTAATAGCACTACTCGAATCGGATGGAAAACAAAGGAAAAACATCTAGAAATTGAAGATACAAATGTCAAGATCAAGGAGACTATACTGCATGAGTGCCTTCAATGACACTACTCGAATCAGATGGAAAATAAAGGCAAAAATCTGGAAGTCAAAGATACAAGTGGTATATGAATTTGCATGAGTGACCGCAACAACACTACTCAACATGAAATATGCAAGTCGAAAATATAGGTACCAAATAGCCTGAAGAACTCTGATCACGAGAGAGACAATAATCTGCATGAGTGTCCTCAATGACACTACTCAAGTCAAATGGAAAACAAAGGCAAACATCTACAACTCGAAGATACAAAGGACAAAAGTACCAAAAGTCTCTGATCAAATGAAAATGAAAGGTCGCCTCTAGAAATAGGAATGTGAGAATTTACATATGGTAAATGATCCATATCACCTCAAATGCAAGTAACCGACCACTAATGTAGGCTACATCTGAAAGTACATAGGAACAAGAACTAGATATGTAGATCACTCCAACTAGTGAAACCAAGGAAGCATTAGCACTAACGGTAGAAACCCCCCATAATGCTGAAAAGGGAGAGGCGTGACAGGTACACTGAAACTATGTAAAACCAAAAAGTGCATATAATATACACCAAAATGACACTTTATCTCAATACGTCTACATAATAACATGTGCATACAATGGGAGCCCATAATGTCCAAAAAAGGACTACATGTTGTAAATATATTTCTCTGATAGAAATAGAGGAAACAAATAGAAGTATGATGAAATACACAAAAAAACATGCACTTTAAAAAAAATGACACCTAAAAATGTGTTCGAATGTAGAAGATATGGCCCGTTGAAGTCTCCAAAATGAGAACTGAACAACAACACTGAGAAAACAAAATTCTGAAAAAAAACCAGAAGTCAAAACTGGAAAACACTTGCACCACTATGAAGTATGCAAAATTTCACCATATTTCAAAAATAATTGCACATGAAAAGACCACCGTATGGCCAAGATATGGCCTCTGGAAGTTGAGGTGCAAAATTGAAAAGCACAACGGAGAGGGGTTGAGCAAGGGCAAAAAAAAACTCCTCCAAATTTGTCAAAAACACATCCAGAAATAGAGGTCCGCCAAATATAGTAGTGTAAGAAAAAAAAAATCCTCCAGGTAGGCTGCATGTGAACTTATTTGCAAAAAGTAAATTGCATAAAAAACTGGGTTTTTATTTTAAATTTAAAAAAAAGGAGAAAAAAAACTATTATATTTTTATTTAAAAAATATATATATAAAAAAATATTTTATTAATTTAAAAAAAAAAGAAAAAGATTATTTTAAAAAAAAATGAGAACTGAACAACAATAGCACTGAGAAAACATAATTCTAGAAAAAAACTAGAAGTCAAAATTGGAAAACACCTCACCAGCGCATTCAAAATGCCCCAAAACCCCAAAATCGACTGTCAAATCATCAAAATCGGACATAGTGACTCCGAGAGGCAATTTCTTTTCATTTTTGGGCCGTACGGCTTGGTATGACACCCAATCTGAGATTTTTTTAAAAAAACACACTGTTGCTGGGCGCCGCCATTAGTTAACCGACCACTAGCGGTTAATGCTAGCAGCTAGCCTAACCACCAGGCTCAACCCCCAAACCCTTTTGGAGCAATTTTGGTATTTTGGCCATAACTTTTGCATACGAACTCAAATTTTTAAAAACAAAATATCGTTGGAAAGATGGTTCCAAGTCCAATCCATTGGTGCTGGTTTTTCTTTCTGGTTTTTTTGTTTTGCTGTATTTTTTCTAGTCAAAGTCAGATCATCATTTTCATGATTCTAGGGGCATATCTTTTGCATATGGTTTCTGTTTTTCAAAAATGAATAGGTGTTGGAAAACTCTTCCAGTGCTCTATCCAGATCTGTAGATTTTTTCATCAAAAAATTTACCAAGTACATTTTATTTAGTTTTTGTGTTTTCACATTCTGGTGAATTACTTGGACATCTTAGCTCCTCAAAACTTCTCGTTTGTGTGGGATTGCTTCTTTTTGGTTGTTCTACATGTATTTCTAGTCTTGTGTCTTTTGTTGACATTATGAGTTTCCATTGTAAGCACTTATGATTTTGTAAATGCATTGAGATAAAGTGCCTCTATATTGCACCTATATTATGGGATCTTGCACATTACTTTGTGCCTTATTGTACTACAAAAAAATTATTGTAATTTTTTTTATTGTTTAAAAAAAAACATTTTAAAAAAAATAAGCCCAATTGGGAAAATACAGAGACAACCATTTGGTCATCAATTTTAACCCTGTATTTCTACTGTGATGACCGTTTGGATGCAAATTTTATGTAGTGACTGTATTTTTCTCTTTGAGGGCAGTTTTCTTCTAGAGGCCATAACTTTTTCCCACAATGTCAAAATCAAGAAAATGAGATATTGTCAAAAAGAGGACTCAAAGTAATTTCCAATGGTGTAGGTATTTTTTGGAGATTTCTTCTTAGGTCCTGTTATTTCTATTCAAAGTCATATCTTCTTTTCTAGAGTTGCCTTCAGTGTTTTTGCCATAACTTTTACATACGATGTCAAAATTGGGAAAATGAGATATCATCGGAAAGCTGGTTCCGATCTCTTCATAGTGGTGCAGGTGGTTTCCAATTTTTTTTTTCCATAAATCCTTCTTCTCATTTGTAGTCCTTTTTGGACTTTATGAGCTCACATTGAATGTATTTATCATCTGTAAACGCACTGAAATAAAGTGCCTCAACTTTGTATGTGTAGTATTGAGATTCTTACACATCACTTTGTGCCTTATTGTACTCAAACTATGATATAAAGTTCCATGGGGGTTGATGTTTTCCTTTGTTTTTCCTTCATACCTTTCTCATGCGTGTGTGCCTTGGTTTGTGCACCCTTTATATCTGCTTGTACTTTCATGTCTTCACATTTATATGTTCTTGTTCTTTATCACATAGTACATTCAAGAATTCAATTTTAGTGTACCTTTCATGCCTCTCCCTTGTCAACATTATGGGGGGTTTCTACTATTGGTGCTAATGCTTCCTTGGTTTTGCATTGGAGTGAGCTATGTATACAATATTTGTTCCTATGTACTAGGTGGATGTAGCGGCTAGTTACCCATGAATTTTGGTGAGATTGGACACTTACCATATGGAAACTCTTACATTCCTATTTCTGGAGGCGACCTTCCATTTTCACTTGATTAGCTCTTCAAACTATTGGTACTTGTGTCATCTATATCTTTGAGTTTCAGATGTTTTGCCTTGGTTTTCCATCAGATTCGAGTAGTGTCATTGAGGGAACTCATGCATATTCTTGTCTTCTTGATCCTGATCATCATTTGTTTTAGAGAGGGTTTTTCTTTTAGCATTTTAGTAGTCATTCTACGATAGTGTTTGTAGCTTCTTCATGCTTCAGTGGTGTTTTCCATGTTCATCCTTTGTTCCTATCTTTTAGGACAAATTCTTCTTGATTGGAGGTTTCTTCATCCTTCACTCTTGTTTGGAGGATTCTTAGTCCTTCACTTGTATTTCCCTCTTTTGGAGAGGAGTATTTCCCATGAGGTTTTCTCCTTTGCTCCTGTTGTGAGAGATATTTTATATTGTTATATGGGTACCTCATCAGACCTTGTTGTTGGGACCCATCTTTGCTTTCATGCATCTGTCCTTAGTTTTTTAGCTTCTCCCTATGTTCATCTTAAGGGGGGGTGTTAGAGTAATAGGTTGTTTACTTGATTAATTTAATCATATTGATTAATTAATTAAGTCACCTTTACTTTATTTCACTTAAGCTAAACTTAGGAATCCTTTATTTTGCATTATTAAATTAGTCATATCGTCTCGTTCATTATGATCTTGACACTTGTCACATGATAATTTAATCCTCATCCTAGGGTTTTCACTTTATGGTTTCGATATCCTTTCTTAAGGATTGATCTCTTTGTAATTATTCAATTTTGGTTAATGCAATTTTGCTTCATGTTTGCAGAGCACCATTCTTGTGTCTCTTGATCTCTTTTGGTGATAGGTTATTTTCTTGCAGGTGTTCATTGGGATCTGTGAAGTTGGATTATCAACCTCTACATCACATATGATTCAAATATAATAACCATGGATGTATGGTGATAACTAGAATAATGAGAATCTGATACTACTACAATTGATGTCAAAATGGATGATGATTGAGTTGGATATGTGAGCTCATGAATATATGTAGGATTTGTCACTATAGAAGGTGATGAAGGAAAGAAAAGAGAAAGATCCAAATATGTGTATGGGGTGAAAAAATTGATGTGACTATCATCAAATGGAATACTAATTTCCTTAATAGTATCATCCAAATCTACAATGTGGGATTCTACAAATAGAGATGATATGTCTAGTAGAAATGTGTCCCAATGTGGTAGATATGGAAAATGAATTTCAATGTTAGGGACTTTTTTAGTGGTAAATATTCACCAATTAGTGAACAATTCATATTAGCCAATTCAAAATTGGTGAATACATTGCAACCAATGGGGTGGCCAAATTGCTCAAATCTTATGAATTATTGGTCTAATGCATTTCAATTCACCATCAATTTATTTTATGTGGTATATGTAATTAATATTTTTTATATAAAAACTACACGTTTCCAATGGTCTAATTAATATTTTTGCCTAGAATTTTGGATGCATGCATTAATTCACCCATATATGCACCAACACCATTAAAAGTACATTATGTATGAAGACTCATTTCACCAATAACATTAAATGTTCACTGTGTGTGATGACCCATTTTGCTAATAATATTAAAATTAATTACATATGAGGACCCATTTTATCAATACTATGATAACTCCATGATAATCCTAGGTCCATAATTGCCTTGAAATTTACATATGTGTTTTTTTGAGGTTTGATTCACCCAATATTTACATTTATTATTTTATAATCACCTAGTATTTACCAAATTTTTACTATAGATTTTAAAAATATCATAGAATTCGTTAAATATGGATTGATATAAATACAATAAAAAAAATTTGATTTATTTTTACACATTTTATTCGATTATAAAATTTTGAGCTCTTGATTCAGATCATAGGGAAGTTACAACTATAGTGTTGCATTAATGAGTCATAAAAACCTAAAGATAAGTGATCATTTCTCTATAGTTTTAGAAGATTATTTATCTCTTTTCTATTCTTACTTCATTCTTACAAATGATATTGAGTAGGGAGACATCTAGGGCCTAGATATCTATGTTGGCAAGAGACACTGCACAAGTCATCTAGTGTTGTCATTGATGAAAAACCTGGTCAATAATCCCATCCACACCTCAGTAATTGCTTATATCGGAAGTCAGATTGAAGATATGTGTTATTTGTCAAAGCTAAAACAGGGCATCCGACAAAGTTGTGTACCTTGACTCATATGTAATTTCCTGTTATCATTTTGTGTTGTGGATCTCAGGGAAGGTATTTTCATGTATGATCTATCTTATCTTTGAATCATCAGGCTTCACACTGATTGGTGTACAAGTTAGAAGATCTAGTTTATTGATTTTCAGTCTAACAGTGCATAAAGGATGACTAGATGAGTGTAGCATGTTGCGGATATTCAAGGCATAATTGTTTAAGGTGTTTCATGTTTGAGACATGCTATTTTGGATCCTTACTATTTTTTTCTAACATTGTTTGATTCACATTGATAATTGTCTATGGATTGGGCCGACAATTTGTGCACATTTCATATTTTGTTAAATATGACATGCAGATGTTCTAATCTCTAGTTGTGGATATATATAATTGATTATTCAGAAGGATTATAGATCGATTGTGCATAGTTTCACTTGAGCAGAACAAATATTGGTGATTCGAATTAGAGAAGACAAAGTTTCAAGAGCATAATCAAATAGAATGTGAAGAATGTGACCAATGTGCTTAACCGGAACTATAATAAGGTATTAGCAGATGCTATCTCATAGTTCATCAACTCCAGTTGTCTTGTGAATGTGACTAAGATAGTGAGTCTTATTTTGGGCAAAAAGTCTTTTGTATTTGAGTAGTGAGCTCTAAGCAGTGTGGTTGAATGCATGTGCATTCCATTTGTAAACACTTATTTTGAGTATACTCATATTGTGGATTAACCTCCACTCTAGTTTTTCCCCTAACAGGGTTTCCACTTAAAAATCCTTGTGTTATGGTGTTGTGGTTGATCGCCTTATGTTCCCGCATCTTTATTTTGGTTCAATTCTATAAGTGGTTTAAAGATCAAGTTAATAAAGTTAAATTTTGTAGAACACTGATTCACTGCCCCTCTCAGTGTTCCTTGATTCCAAAAATTGGTATCAGATCCTAGTTCCTCAGAAGAATTTTAATAGCTTGGGAAAGATCCGGGAAGGTGATTCAATGGATTCCGAAAGTCTTCATCAACAAATTTTGGTGGCACTAGAAGATCTTGATCACTCCAAATCTAAAGTCTGGGAATTGCAAGCAAGCCTCATGAATGCTGAGAAATTGATTCAATAATTGAAATATCAAATCAAATAGTCCAGGGAAAAGAGAAAGGAACTCTGTGATCAACTCAAGCAAAAAGAGAGTAAAAGCATGGAAGATGAGCACCTAAGTCAAGCCTTGAAGGAAAAGACAAAAGAATGTGAAAATATCACCAAAGATAATGCTATCCTAAAGCATGAGATGGAATCTATTGTGATGAGGATGACTAAGGAGATTGAAGAGAGAGAATAATGAAGAGAATCTTGCTCAGTCCTTGAAATAAAGATCTGATGAATGCAACATAATTAATGGTGGATTCAATTAGCTAGAGCTTGAATTGCAACAATCTAGAAAAAATGAAGAAGGGCTTGAAAGATAGATTGTTATTCTCAGGGATGAACTTGCTATTGCAAATGAATTCGAGGAGAAGTTCAAGATTAGCTCAGCTAAGCTTGATGAACTGATTCAAAGTCAGAAGATTGGAAGTGACAAGAAAGGTCTTGGATATGAGAAAGGAGAAAGCTCCGGATCT
This sequence comes from Sequoiadendron giganteum, assembly GCA_007115665.2. Classification (NCBI taxonomy): domain Eukaryota; kingdom Viridiplantae; phylum Streptophyta; class Pinopsida; order Cupressales; family Cupressaceae; genus Sequoiadendron; species Sequoiadendron giganteum. Next base: position 464,460,609 of record CM021109.1, read on the forward strand.
GGTCAAAGGAAATTTAGGCCAAGAAATCAAATGAGAAAAGCTAGAAGGTATCCAATAAGACAACCCAATGCTCAAAAGTTCAATGGATATTGTTTTTTTTTGTAATAAATTTGGTCATATGGCTGCTCAATGTAGAAGTAGAATCAATCCAAGTGGTCCATCATTCTGCGGTTAGTGTTTCAATTACAATAAGTATGGTCATAAGTCAATTGAATGCAAAAATATGACAAACAACCTTTTCAATAGAAATGTCAGATGTTATGCCTGCAATAGATTTGGCCATATTGCTAACCAGTGCATATCAAGATAAAATCAATGGAATAACTAGTTTGGACAAAGAAATGTTGTGTGCTATAATTGTAACAAATTTGGTCACATTGCAAGACTCTGTAGAAGTAGGAAGGGTCTGGTAAACAAAGGGAAAAATATGCAAAAGGATGATATGAGAAAAGGAAAAGTTATTGCGGATGAAATTAAGAATCAAATGAAGAAAAAATGGGTGAAGAAGAGTGTTCCTGATGCAGGAAATGAATCCACACTAGAATTTTGTGTTGAAAATTCCTCCGAGAATTAGTCTAAGGCCTCTGGCCTAGGGGGAGCTCTCAAGAAAATATTTTACCCCCCTACCGATAGTTGCTACTGGAATGTGGAAAATTGCAATGAATGCATTAATGATCTATAGATCTTTTGGGAACACTTGTGGAGGAAACTTATGCAAAATTGAAGGTTTGCAAAAGAATTTTATTTCATAGACTATGAAAACAGGGTATACAGAAGACCTAGGGAAAAAGCATTTATTGCGACAAAAAATTAGGTGTGCGCATGATAAAAGGTTACTTCTATTCCTTATTCATCACATTGCATTTTGAGAAGAAGTTTGGAGAGCTCTGCAAGTGAATTTTGGCGAGATATAAGTCTAAAGGTGATTTAGCGAACAAACCCTAATCCCGTGAAAGGTATTTATCTACAAAACTTGTGAACTTGAAATTTTTGGAAATGACTGCTCCATTAGTCGTTGATATTAAGGATAGACCCTACCCAAAATTCAAACGACACCCATTCAAATCCATGAGACAAAACCATTAGGTGCATTTTCTTTTGTTTTGTATGGTGTTTTGCACATTGAAGGTATTAGGGCATATATTCATGCGAATGTTGAGGAGTTAGGAAGCTCCCAATTGTTAAATCTGTACACAAATCACATTGTGGGAGAAGATCTCTGTGTAAGGCTTGAATTTAAGACTTTGGAGGAGAAGAAGTTCACACAAATTGTGAAGTTTTCTGTGTTTGACAAAAAATGAATGGGTTCGATACATACTAAGTTGAGTGCATGTTGAGTTCATGTGGTTAAATCAACCCTTCAAGATCACAAGAGAAGCTATAAGCATTGTTATAGGTCTAAATTCATCTAGTGAGTTGCCCACATTGAAATCTGTGAAGAACCAAATAGTCACTGAGGCAACTAGTTCCACTTTTGACAAAAGAGCCATGAAAATTAATGACATCATTGAATTAGATGTAAAATTTTCTTCTATGGTTATTGGATATAAAATCTATCACTCCAGCTGGGATAACTTTGTATCTGGTACTACAATCTATGCAACTTATCAAATGATCAAGGAAAATGCAAAATATGACTTATGCGAGTTACTCCAGAGCCAGCTAATTGAAAACCTTGGTAAAATCAAGAAGGACAAGAATAAATTTTGAAGTATGGCAATCTATTGTTATGTATATTCTTCTACTTCATGAATACAGTTTTGGGAGTTGGTAAAGTGCAATGGGAAGGTGACAGACTGGTAGCTATTCAAATCAAAGACATCTTATATATTGGAGATAGAAAAGAAAGGAAAACTGCTATCTGGGGCTACTTCAAAAGCTTTCAGAGTGAAATGAAAGCTAGGGAAATGATTCCTAAATATATTGTGGAAAAGTATAAGGACACTATTTGCTTCATGGTTGACATTGGTCAATGTTTGATGGAAGTAAAAAATCCTAGAATAGTTTGGATAATGCCTATGGGATATGAGGTTGAAGAAGACATTTTGTAGTTGTATGCCCAACACTTGTTGAGTAAACCCCAGGATTCTACAAAAAAAAGGTTTGGTACCTTTGAAGAGAAGAATATGTAAGTGTATGAATAACTAAAGAAGCCTATGATAGTCTGAAAGGTGATAAAGGAAGTTGAAGCTTTTTTAGAAAGCATCGACATATTAGTTGAAGCTATTGGATTTGTGTGCCTCAATCCGACTGGCCTAAACCTTTGAGAGATAAATTTCGGTGTGACCATTGAGATGTCTAGCCAATCTGCATAGTGATCTTGAACTGTCTGTGATATTGGTGTGACAGCTCGATCTAAGTTCTCCTTGTGAAGTTCCTTTTTTGAACATATTAGTGAGACCTTTGGTGTGTCCTGGCGATGAAGGTTGTCAGCATGACCTGAACTATCAGTGTGAGTTTTCTAATTCTCATCGATGATAGAAGTCTGACCAAAAAATTTATATCAGTGTAAGTCTGGCCGATGATACTTTGTCAGGCTGACATGGAAGTTCATAAAGAGTCTTAACAGTAGAGCGTATCTGGCTGAGATCAATGTAATGCATGGAAAATCTTGCCAATGAACAGATCATTGGGGTAACATTGGTCTTCAGTTAGACTTGAGAATGTTGAACCAACAGTAGGAATCCAATCGATGATAGTACCGTCAGGGTGACTCTGGTCGATGATCTGTATCGGGGTGACTCTAGTCTTTGGTGGGACTTGTGGTTGTTGAACTGATAGTGTTGGTCTGGATGACGGGCTATGTTTGGTGTAACTCTTGCCGATGAGGTGTTTCAAACTGCAGCTGGGCTTAAGGTCATCAAGGTGACATGAAACTTCGATGAGACTTTCTGATCCTTGTTCGATGGTGTTGTTCTAGCGGATGGATCTGTTCTATTGAAATTCGGTGTGACTCTTAGAAGCACATGGTCTTGATGTTCTTTTGGGACATTGGAGAAACCTCGGCTATCGAGGTGACATCTTAGATGTTCATTGGTAGTGTTGGTCATGCCGATAGACCTATTCATGTTGTTCATCGGTGTGAATCAGGCCGACAAGATGGTTCAAAAGGTGTTTGAGCTTAATGACATAAGGGTGACTTAAGGTTTTGATGTGACACTATGAACTCTTGTTGATGGACATTGTCTTGTTGATAGGCTTGATCGAGACTTCAACACATTGAACAAAAAATGGGGAGACCTTGGTGTTTGGTGTCACTTTCCAGGCTATGGCCGATGGTATTTTTTTAGGCCGATGAACATGAAAGAAGACCGTGGTTGGTAGGACACTAACTTGGTTGACCACCGATGTGTTTGATGTTCAATGGAGGATCAAAAATGAGTTGGAGAAGTCTATTCGATGACCTGGTCATGTTGACGGTTGGTCTAATAGAAGGAAAATGAACTGATCTATAGAGAAAGTTGAATTGTTTCCTGTCAGTTGAGAATGAATGGTATAAACATTGAATGTTCTACAATAAGAACTGAGAGGAAGATCTAAGCAAGGTTATGTTGCCAAAATCTCTCCTGATAGAATGTCTGGATCGATCTTTCATTGTTAATCGACACTATATAATGTGTGAGAGTATTGTAATAGTGTGAAGATTGTAATGGATTGAGAGGTTGATCAGAGAAATGTAAAAGGGAGAGAGGGAAAATCTTGTCACAGAGTTGCTGCCAGTTTGTCTCTAGATGAAACAAGATGTAACTCCTGTAAAGGTTGTAAGCCTAAATTGTATTTGTAACTATGATGTGTGGCTAAATAATACAATGGCCAGTTCTTTGGAGAGTGGGGTTTTTTACCCAAAAGGGTTGTCCCCACGTAAATCTATGTGTTCTAATATTTTATTCCATATTTCATGTTTATTGGTTTTGTTTGTTGAATTTGTTTATGCAAGTTGTTGAAACTAAATTTGCATGAGCTTCTCTCAGAAGGTTTAATGTGGGAAATGAACTCTATTTGATTCTACTTTGTGACAAGTTGTATGTGTTTTTTGAGGCAATATAATTGAAATTAAAGTTACCAAAGGCACTATAGATCTTGGATTATTTTCTGAGATGACTAAAATTTCCATACAGAAGCAATGAGGGAAGCTAGGAAGAAAAGATAACAAGCTAAAGAAGGGGAGCCTACTAGAACTAAGTCAGCTAGTCTGGCAACATCCTCTACTAGATCTAGATCTACGAGGAGCTCTGCACCCTCATCCAGTCCTACAAAGAAATCAAGCCTAGTAATAGCTCAAGTCAAGACATCCAAAAGAGAAGGAAAGAGGAAGAAGGATAAAGGCACAAGAGTCTATGTTGTTGTTGAAGATGATGAAGAAGTAAGAAAAATCAAGCATAAGGGCACAAAGGCATCAAAATTCTCTAAGGACAAGACCTCTGGTGAAGAAAAAACAAAGAAAAAGGTGAAAACTGATAGATCAAGTATGACTGTAAAGGAAGTGGAAAAATATTTAACTATGGTAATCTCAAACCACTTTCTGAATGGTATGACACTTTTGATAGTGCCAGTCAGAGAACTCTTGAAGAAGCCACAGTAAAATATTTGAATATTTTCAATATGAATCTCATAGAAATAATGTTAGAGTTACCTAAAGGGTTATATGAAGTCTTAGAAATGAGGAGAGTAAATGCAAGAGTTGAAGATGAATGAATGAGAGAACACATACTTGCCAATCTATGTCCGGTAATGTCAATAGAAGAAATGAAGAAAATCCTCAATGACGCTAAAAAGGATTTTAAGAGAAAATCAAGGGTGAATAAGCTTATGATTGGGAAGACTAAGGAAGTAGCAAAAGACACTGAGAAAATTCTTAAGGCATTTCTATTGAAGAACAAATATAATGTTGTCTCTGAAGAAACTCATGATCCAGAAGTTCAAGATGTTCAAGCTAATATTGAAAAAGTGAAAGAAGACACAATTAAGGACACTCAAAATCCTCTAGATATGGAAGTTATTGAAATTCCCATGGAGACTGAAGCTCCTAAAGATATGTCAGCTGAAGAAATAGAGATTCCCAAAGTCAAGCAAGAATCTAAGATTGAAGAAAAGAAGGTCGAGGCAAAGGAGGTTGCTATGGAAGCAAGAAACATTGCAAAGGTAGTAAAGAAGTTTTTAGAAGAACAACAGGAGGAGTTTGACCATGAATTGGTTGAAGGTCCTATCAACTTGGCCACTCTATCTCCTATTCAGAAGCTGAAGGTGGCATCATTTGCTCAAACCAAGGCAAGGGAGGAGATATTGAAATCTCACATTCAGGACAGTGAGCTGCTAAGTCTTGCATCTGGTATCTTGGAGAAGATCATGCCCACACATGTCAAGGACTCATCCAATTCTCCCTCCGATCAACTGAAGAAACTTATCAACTTGTAAGTACTCACTTTGAGTCTCTTGAAAAGTCAGCCGAGGATAAGGTCCAGAAATAATTTGATGCAAATAGGTTTAGTATATTGAAGTGTATGATTGCTAATGATAAAACCTTATTAGCTACCTATGAAAAGAACATTCAAGGTGCATAATATGAGGGTGGAAATATCTACAAGTCATGCTTATCCTTGTCAAAATTAACTGAGGTCACTGAGAAGAAAATTAAGGAATATGAGAAATAGTTAGCAAATATTTCTCAAACCTTTGATCCTCTAATGTTTTTTGTGAGTAAGAAAGAAGGTCAAATCATATCCCTGCTTGAAAAATAATAATTTTGAAGCATGAAAAAGACAGAATTGTTGAAAAGTTATGTGAGCTCAGAGGACTAATTGGTCCTAAAATGGAGACAATGCTTAGTGCATTGAAGGAAGCACAAGATTCTATGGCTGTCAATGATCCGAAAAATATTGAGTCAGAAGAGATACAATCCTACCTATTTTGTGGTCACATGACTATTTTGGAGAGTCTCAAAAAGGGTCAGGACACTAGTTTAAGGCTGTTGAAGAATAATTTTGCAGACATATTCAAGTCCATGTAAGTTAGAAAGGCATGTTTGCACATATACATTTTTGTATGATTTTTGGTATGCGGATTCCCATCTTTGCCATTGATGTCAAAGGGGGAGTGTGGGATAGTGAAAAATGTCATATTCATCTGATGGGGAGTTGTGAATAATTTTTTTTTTTTGAAGTTTTGAGGATCGCAGTGTATTCATGTTGGTAATGATTCTGACACTTAGTCATTTTTCACTAAGTGTTTCCATCAATGCCAAAGGGGGAGATTGTTGGAAAGAGACACTACACAAGTCATCTAGTGTTGTCATTGATGGAAAACCTAGTTAGTAATCCCGTCCGCACCTCAATAATTTCTTATACTGGAAGTCATATTGAAGATACATGTTATTTGTGAAAGCTAAAACAGGGCATCCAATAGAGTTGTGTACATTGACTCATATGTAATTTACTATTATCATTTTGTGTTGTGGATGTTAGGGAAGGTATTTTGATGTATGAACTATCTTATCTTTGAATAATTGGGCATCACACTGATTGGTGTGCAAGTTAGAAGATCTAGTTTATTGATTTATAGTCTAACAGTGCAGAAAGGCCAACTAGATGAGTGGAGCGTGTTGTGGATATTCAAGGTATAATTGTTTAAGGTGTTTTGTGTTTGAGACATGCTGTTTTGGATCCTTACTATGTTTTGGCTGACATTATTTGATTCACATTGATAATTGTCTATGGATTGGGCTGACAATTTGTGCATGTTTCATATTTTGTTAAAGTTGACATGCAGTTGTTCTAATCTCTAGTTGTAGATATATATAATCGATTATTCATATCATTTTGATATATGATGTGAGATTTAGAAGGATTATAGATCGATTGTACATAGTTTCACTTGAGCATAACAAAGATTGGTGATTTGAATTAAAGAAGACATAGTTTCAAGAGCATAATCAGACAGAATGTGAAGAATGAGACCAATGTGCTTAACCAGAACTATAATCAGACATTAGCAGATGCTATCTCATAGTTCATCCACTTTGGTTGTCTTCTGAATGTGACTGTAAGACAATGAGTTTTCTTTTGGGCAGAAAGCCTTTTGTATATGAGTAGTGAGCTCCAGGAAGAGTGCTTGAATGCATGTGCATTCCATTTGTAAACACTTATTTTGAGTATACTCATATTGTGGATTAACCTCCACCATGGTTTTCCCCCTAACAGGGTTTCCACGTAAAAATACTTGTGTTACGGTGTTGTGGTTAATTGCCTTATGTTCTCGCATCTTTCTTTTGGTTCAATGCTATAAGTGGTTTAAAGATCAAGTTAATAAAGTTAAATTTTGCAAAACACTGATTCACCCCCCTTCTCAGTGTTCCTTGATTCCAACAATCTATTTTCTATGATTCATTCTTAAATAAGAAGATATTTTTTATTAGATTTTATTTCATGAGAGATGTCAAGTAGGAACAAGAGTAAGACTAGATTGAAAGTGGTGAAAGGAGGCCATCAAAATGCAGAACCATAATATTGTACTTTGACAATGTTAGTGGTCCATCAGATCAATATGGAGCTACAACACCAACACTTACACTAAATATTAATGAAGAAGTAAATACCTTAGAGGAAGATTAGAATGAGTTAATTGTGTTAGATGATAATGTTGTAGTTGTTCTAAGGACACCTAGGGTAGCTTGAATGGGTTAATTGACTTGGATGACAATATCATAGATGATGTTGTTGCATGGAAGGGGAAGAGAAAAGCCAAATAAAAATAGGGTGTGAGTGAGATATGACATGGAATTTTCAAATTAATTGGGTGTCAAAGTACCCATTCTTTGAACCAATGGAAAATTCAAGTGCAAGATTTGTAGTTGAAAATATAAAAGGGGAAAAAGTTACAACTAAAACTTGACACTAAAGAAAAGCATATCAATAAATTTTATGAAAAAAAATCATAGACGGAAAGTAAAATCAATGATAAGATGGAAAATAAAGGAATAATGTTTTCATGTTAAGAATGCCCTTGAATATGATGAACATATGCAAAGAAATGTAAAACTTATTGAATTTGGAGGTTCAATTCAAGCTCAATTTGGAAAGATAATCCCAAGAGCACAAATGGAAAACATTCTTCAGTTGAGTGTTGTTTTTCATATTTTGACCTAAGGGAATCCTATGACACACTACCTAGAATATAATAGTTTATTATGTTTTTTGGGAATTCCTAAATTTCCTAACACACATTGGTCAATAAAAAATGGATGGGAATTGGCAAGTTGTCTTGTTGAGGTGGAAAAAAAAGATTTACAAGAAAAATAAAAGAGCCAACCTTTATTACATTATATTTAGATGAAATTATATCAGTAGATAATACTTATTGGGTATGTATGCATGTCTATACTATTCACAAGAAAATTCTCCAGCTTCATCTAGTATGTGTTTATAAAATTAAGGAGAATTCAACATCACAAAATCTATTTGAACTAGTTAAGAAATATTTGAATGAAATTGGAGGTATGTATGGCTTCACAATTGCTAAAATGTTGGTGTGTGTAGGAGTTGATGGAGCTTTAGTAATGCAAGGTCATAGGAACAATATTTATGTAAAGTTACAAACTACTTCACCATACATGATGTCATTCACTGCATGGCCCACAAAATGAATTTAATATTTAAAATAGTGAACAAGTTTCCTTTAGTATCAAAATTTGAAAATATAGTCCATGATCTCTACTCATAATTTTCCGAACCCCAAATGATTTGTGGAATTTGAAAATTTTTCTAAGGGAATAACCACAGGAAACAAGCTTCTTAAGGATATTGATACTAAATGGATATCCTTGCATAAAATAGCACACTGAGTTTTTTAAGAATATTAATCCTTGATTGGATTAATGTACAAAATTCACCACATAGTAGACAAATCTCTTGACCTCTTACATAGGTTAAGTTATATAAAGACGCTCTTAACTTTATCTAGTATTCTCCTCCTGTTGGATTAAATGAACAATCTTGTGAAAAAAATCCCAAGATAGAACTATGTACATTATATAATATAGTAAAATACATAGAATGACATGCCTCACCCTTAATAATCTATATCTATCAAATTCCTCATTTATAAGTCCAAAATTTAGTAGTTGGTAGTTGATGATAGATGTGAACAATCTTGCTAGTTTTTAAAAATTTAATGCAAGTAGGGAGTTATGTATTTTTGTACGTGGATTTGAGATACTGATGCACTATTGTACTACAATCGAGTTCTCTACCAAATAATTAATTGTTACAAGGAAATATTTTAACGATATTGATAATTTTGTAAGTAATACTTTAAAGAGTATTGTGAAATCTCTTTCCTCAAATATTATAGAATGATTGCCTCGAGATGAACTACTTGAAGCAATGGCTATTGTGTATTCTCAATATTGGGTCCACCATCAACCAAACGATTATCATAAGAGGATAAAGACTGTGGCTGGTAATTTTTCCAAAGGTTCAAAATTCAATGGACAACAAATAGAAGGAATTATAAATCAATCTAAGCTTATAGAGCAATATGGCCATTTTGCAACAACTATGATAGAATAGTTTGATCTCATGGAGAATCCCTTGCAAGAGGGATCAATAATAAAACTTTGGGAAACCTTTAGTTAGAGTGAAATATTGTGTGATTGAATATCAAAATATTTCAAATTTGTTGATTTATGACAAACCATGATATTGGGGTTGGTGGAGGATGAGATATTTTCAATGCATTGGGGTTATTGAAATCAACGATAAGAAATAAATTAGACAAGAATTGGAAAATTTCTTGAGGATGTATACAACTAAGTATGATATCTGAAGTTTTCCTTTTGAAACGAAACTCATAATTTGGAAGACATATGTGAAAGAAGAGGGTTGTGTAATAATTGAAATGATAGTGCCACAAATGACAATGACACAATGAATAACACGTGTATTGGTAATGTTGAGATGTAGTTAAGTGTGTGTATGAAGAGTGAAGAAAATAAGGACTAGAATCAAGATGACTCTCAATCTTATGTTTAGAGTGATGAGGTGAATAGGAAAATGGAAGAGATTTAGCAGTCAATAGGTATTTATATTGTACTTCATGAATCATATTTCAAACTGTCATTGATGATATTTTATATTTTACTCCATGAATCATATTGAATAAATTAACATACTACTCTTTTCCATCGTTCCATTACAAAATCTAAATTTTAAACATTATTTTCAAATTTGTTTTATTGAATACGTTTTTCAATTCTCATTTATTAATTGAAATATTATTAATAATTTGTATTTTTATTGTGTCATAGTGATAAATTTTACATGAAATCAATGGTTCAACTCAATGATTAATAACAACAATAACAATTGTTTAATGTGTATCTAGAAACCAAAGTTTTTTTAGTTAAGTAATTAAATAATACAAATAATTTGAACACATAAATGGATTTTTTGAGTTTTATATTGATTTTCAAATGAAGGAATACATAAAAGTATTACAATTTAATCTTGCTCAAAAACAACTTTACATAGAGCTGAGTTGGAAACTCATATTATCAAATCATTCTATCAGATTTTGTAGCATGCTCCACTATACATCTAATGAAAGTTCAATTTGTCCTAACATATATTATTTGACTTTAAATTTGTTAGCAATTCATAATTGACAATGGAACTTGACTTGGATGTTTCAATCAAAGTTGCATTCAATATTATTAGTGGTTTGATGAAATCCAAAAAGTTCACCTCATCTAGGTTCTAAGGAAATTGGTCCAAATAAAACTTCATTTATCCTCCATCATCTTTTTGAAAGCAACCTTTCCAATTAATCACTTTGTTATGTCAAAATCCAATGACAAACCAAGTTCTATCAAGTCCTCTACCTTTTTATGTAACTTTTGCATCTTTTTTGTAGCTTGATCCAAAAATTCCTCTGCTTCATGTAGCTTCAAACATTTTTGAATGCTAGACAATTCCTTTATTGAGGCATCAATTTGGTCATGAATTCCTTTGGATGCTAATTAATTTTCACTGGCTTTGTAGACTATTTAAAAATTTTGATTTGAAATTTTTTTTTTGAATTCATATTTTTTGTGAATAATGTATTGTCTGAGCTTCTTATTATGTATTCTCAAACAATCAATCAATTAAAAAAAATCTCACAAATAGTCAATACTCTTCATTATTTTCACCCAAATATTTTGTTTCATAGCCCTCATTTTTTCTATAAAATGCAGTTAATTTTTTAGAAGAATTTATTTTATTTTATTCTTTCTTCAACTCTAGCATCAATCTTTTAGTGTTCCTTCTCTCTTCCTCCATTTTTGGTTCCCACAATTTTTCACTTTCTTTATGCTCAACTACATTGACTTGTAATGTACTTCATGTTACCTACCAATTATTCAATCAATTTTTAAACTTCTCCTATAGATGTATCTTTGTTGATGTCGTGGTCCTCCCGATTTACCTAACCTAGTCGCAAGGTTTGTTAGTTTTAAAACCTCCCGACTAACTGAATTACTTATACTCCTGTCATGCCAAGGCTTATTAGTTGATTATCTTATGCAGTCGGCTTATTGGGAGTTCTTGAAACCTTAGAACCTCCAACTTATGGTTTGGAGTTTTCGTTTCTCAGCGACAGGAAGACCTAAATGGAGACACACTTCTCTATATGTCAACTCATTAAATCCATTGTACGATGTCCTTAAGGAATGTATTCTCAAGTGCCTTGAAACACCAATTCGAGGTGTAAATGTAATATTTTGGATTTTTTGAAAAGACAGCTCTTAAATGAAGAGTTGGTGGAGAAGATATGGTAACGGATTTGCACACTTTTCCTTAATAAATAAAGGCCTTCTTCCACCATGACCTTTAAGTGAGCCTATGCATGAAGCAAAGGTAGAAGCATTTTAATTCCAGGTTTTCTTCAAGATGGTGCTTCCTGGTGAAGTCGCGGAATGGGAAAATGAACTTGTGCCAGTCATACAACCGAATTTAATGTGGCCCGAGGAGGAGCAACTCAACATTATTTATGAGCTACATTCACTAGCATGGAAGGAGAAAAATAACTATGTCGAATATCACAAGGTGATTTTGTTCTAGATAAAGAAGAGGAGCGAGTTGAACTTAACAATTTGGTCATAGAAATGCAATTGGAGCTGTTTAATTTAGAGCCCCCGACTCCTTCAGTGGTTTAGTGACTCAACTTCTTTATGCGACTGACAACGGAAATAGTTTCTTCAAAAGAGGCTGAATCTTTATTTTGCATGCATGGAATCTTTTGTAATTATGATTGATAATTGAAATTTTGGGGTGTAACAAAAACTGTTCCCATTTCTTGGTGGTTGTTTCGATATCGATCGTTTTCAACAACCATTATGAATAGTTACTTTTGAATATAAAAGGGAAAAAGAATATGGTAGAGAGGCTCTAGGAATTCTCTGGGAGGACTTTGAGACTCAGGAGAATTTTTTTTGATATTGTAAGGGGATGAAGGGATAAGCTTAGTTTTCTTGAAACTCAGTTTGGTTGTACTTAAGTGTTGAGTCCATGAACTCGTATTTTTGGCATTGAAGAGATTAAGAGAATATTTTAAAATATTTGAATTTATAAATGTTTTGATTTGATTACATGAACTTTGTTCCACGGTAATTAATTTTCAATGTTCTTCTGTTTAATTGGACTATGTATGTATTTAATTCTGAAGCTTTGAATTCACTTTAGATCATCTGTTGAAAGGACTCACTTCTCCCTCTCTCTCTCCCTGAACATTATCAGTGATTATGGAAAAAGAAGAATTTGTGCTATTATTTTTCCTATTAAATCATCCTTTCACACTTACTTTCATGTCTATGGGTAGGTGTTGGTTACCTTTCCTGCTTTCTAGTTAAAAGCATACTCCGTGTTTTATTCATTGCATATCTACTGAAGGTAGTTGCACCTTGTAAAATAAGCAGAGAGCATTTGTGATTACCATCGTAACTGGCTCAACTATTGGCTAGATTGTCATTCGTATGGGCCTAGGAGTATTAATTGAAGTGGAAAATCTGTCAACCAACACTTCCTAAGACATTGGCTTTTGTCGGGTTTTGTTTTAATTTTTTTGAAGTGGTTTTTCTCATCATATTTCTTGATGCTTTCATCTAACCTTTGCTTCAATTCATTTAGTTCCACCTTTTTATATTCATTATGTTTTCTTGTAGATGTAGAGGCATATTTTTTGTTCTTTTTTATAATTCATTTTTCTTGTTGTCTACTATTTTCCTTGTTTTCTCATTTTTCAGGTCTGCCTATAACTTTTCTATTTGATTTAACAACCTATTTTTGTCTCTCTCATGCTTTAGCAATGATGTGTATACCAGTTTGTTGTTCTTTTTTGATACATTATTTTTTTAATAATTTTTCATTTGAGAAAAATATATTGTGACACTACTCAAATCAAATTTAGAGTGATGCATTTGATTCTTTAGTTTATTTAAATTTCAGAAATAAAAATCATGTACCCATGGTTTATGTATTTGTGTCAAATGAAGGAAATACCTTGGTTGCGAGTTTTGAAGTTACAATAGATGCACTCTCTATCATTTTATTCTTGTGTTTTTTATATATATTTTATTTCTTTCTAAACTCATCATTGTAATCAAACCTTGGGACTGGAAATACAATTGAATGCTTGAATGGTGAAGGAGTACTTGTAGTGATGGGGGATATCTAATTATTTGAGGTTGAGGATTATCCATTCTTGTTCTATTCACACTAATAATTGGATGGGTGCCTTGTGGAAGTGGAAATTATTCATTTGAGGTGGAAATGGAGGTATTTGGACTTGGACGTACCATAATCTTTTGTTTCTTCAAAATTCCTTGATCACTATGTTTTTGTGTAGTATCTTCCATTGTTTGGCTCTTGTGATTAGTTTTTTGTTGTAGCACTTGTTGACCGGTATTAGTACTACTACCCATAACATAACCATCAATGGTAGTGTTAGTAATAGATTTTCCACCATATCTTGGTTGTGATTATATTTGACTCTCAATATTTGAAACTATAACAAAATGATCTATTTCACTTGTCCTTGTATTCTATTAGCCTTGTTTATCAACTCCAATGCCTTTAAAACCATGAGATTTTCTATTTTCTACCTCTAGTGGCACCAAAATTCCTTATCCTTTGGACCCCAAACCACCACCCCCATAACCCATTTTTTGGTTATGGCTGCCCTTGATGTATATATTTGTTTTGTGGTCTCATTCATACCATGTTTGACTTTTTTTGAATATTCTACAATGTGCTCTTCCCTATCATCATCATATGTTGCTTCAACTTCAGAGGGATGCTCTATATTCCATAAATTTCTAAACTCATAATCTTCTATGATCTCTTTAAAACCTATAGTAGTTTTTGGATCAGCTAGATCCATTCTCATAGACCAAAAGGCATTTATTTTTGTTTGTGTCCACTATTCATCTGTACAAGATTTTCTTAGATAATCTGATATTATTGAAGTAGATGGTCAACCACATTTTTTAGAAAAAATTTTGTACCTCTTGATTGGAATCTTTGCTTCTCTTTGTGGGAGTAATACCATAATTCTGGTGGCAATTGTTCAAAATAAATACCTTTCTCAACAAAAGTTTCATGGACATCATTTTTTTGATCTCATCCTAATAATTCTTATTTTTTCAATATTTTTAGAAAGGGTTTACTTTGATGTTGAATTCTACTTGTAATGTTCATATTGGTCACATGCCTTTCTTTGATGATGTCACATGAGTCATACTGCCAGTGAGAGTCAACATTAATATATTTTAAAAAAATTCCATGTACCACAATGAATTATTTTCTCTTGAAAGTAAACCCTCCACATGAAAAAGGTAATGAAGTAAATATGATCTTCTTTTGTTGACTAATAAAGTATAGTTGATCTATACTCTCCATTTGGCATACATATTCTAATGCAAAAATTATCTATCACATGTATTGGAATTTTGTAGGGATCTGTGACTAACGGATTAGTATGGGATGATTATGCTTGATCCATGGAGAATCAAAGCATAATGAAGCCACTAATGCCAATCTCAACAGGGTCAATCAAATGCAAATTAAACTAAAAATTTATCAAAACTAAGCATTCTAAACTATGAAAGCATTAAATTTCTACTCTAATCCATTCAAAACTTATCCCATTGTGGTAGTGGTGTCGCATTGATGTGGAACAATGACCCTTTCCCAATCCTGTGGATAAATAAGCTTGTTCCGATCAGTTTTATTGAAGGAAATTGATGGAACGATTGTGAGATGTGTATGAAAACATGATTTTAATCTAAATGAGCATGATGCAAGATAATTTAACATGATTTTATGCTAAAAGATGTAGATATGCAATTACTAAGGTAATCTAAATGGATTCTAAACTAAAATATCCAAAACCCTAATTAATAAACAAGCTAAATGGATGCATTATGTGATCATGGAAGCCATTAATGGAAGCTTAAAGCTAATTAATGTAATTAAAATGAACTAAAAGATGCTAAATGTGTGTTAAATATGAGTGTGAGTGTGAGTGATTTTCAGCATAAATCTGATGTTAAAAGATGAATCCATTTGTCTCCAAATAGTGACCTATTTATAGGAGAGCAAATGAGAAACGGAGGGTTCAGATCAAAAAGCTAATCGATTGTCAAGGATGGAAGAAGTTGGAGGTATGGATCATGGATTCTCATCAACGAGTGAGAATGCAGGATTTGATTTTAATCAAGGGTTAACATTCCTTCAAACAAACACACTTTTGACTTGTACAAGAGGTCACAAGTTAACTTTTACGTGAAGTCTTGTAAGAATATTCCATTTTTCAAATGAGTGAGGAGAGAGAATATTCTTTGGAATATTCTCATGGGTGAGGGAAAAGGATAATTAGATAATTAAAAAAAAGTTTAATTGTGCAAAAGGGGAAGGAATATTCCTTTTGGAGGAATGTGAAAAGGAGGAATATTCCCTTGAAATATTCCCTTGCAAGTGGGAGGGAATAGATTAATTAAGATAATTGATAATTAAACAATGTTAATTATGTAATTAGGGGATTTAAAAGAATTAAATGATATTCATTAAATAAAATGATTTAATGAATGGGGGAAAGGTGGGATGCCATTTAATTAAATAACTAAGGGTTATTTAATTAAATAAGAAGATTTAGGGATTTAAATTAAATAGTTTGATTTATTTAATTTAATGAGACAAAATATTAGCATGAAAGGGGGTGAATTAACTTGATTAAATCAATTAGGTTAATGGATGAAGATGATGCAATTAATTAAATAGCTAGGAAATTTAATCAAAAGATGATGGGTTTTAGGAGGAAATGATGTTAGTATACCTGATTTGAGTGCATGATATCATTTAGGACATTTTTCATTGTCTATATTTTTCCCCTCTTTGAAGCGAGGTACCTATTGCTTCAGTTCAAAGACTAGCGCTCTTTGAATTAAAAACTATTACTTAAATTGATTTTTTTTTTTTAGATGCCCCAACAGAAGGAATAAATTGGTTCCATGCCCCCTTGAAAAATTGAGCATAAATTTTGAATTTTGGGTTGAATTCTCGACAAAGATTAAATTCTGCCCCAGGGGTCTAGAAAGGCTCCGAGATGCAAAAAAAAAGGACAAAATTGCAAAAAATGAAGCAAAATAAGCTCCAATTTGGCAAGATTGGTGAAAATGGTGAAAATCCCTAGCTTGAAGGTTAAATTAGGGGAAAAAAACCCTAATTTGGAGGCTTAAATAGGTGAGGAAGGGTCACTTTCAATTCATTTTTACATTCACACCTTCAGGATTCTTGTAAATTGAGCTCTGACCCTCAAACAAGATGGCACAATGAGTGCTCCCACGACACATTTTCGACTGGGTTCATGAGTACCAGAGGATTCTAGGCATTGGACCACTCGTATGTGATTCAAAACTTGATTTGAAATTTAATCTTTAGGAGCATTTAATGCATTTTGAAATTTGAACTTTGGCGACGTCGCTATATAGTGATGCTATTTTTAGAATCGATGACACTATTTGGATTTATAGCGATGCATATGTGATTAAAAACTGATGTAGAGTATGGATGAGTTTGAAAAATAATCACAACTCAAGCAATTCAAGCAATTTTTCAATCCTTAAAACCCTAACTTAGCAACTTTTCACAATTCCTTCATATTCTTCTTGTAGCACTCCAACTAGAGAATTTTGAGCATATATTTGAAAGGAATTTATAAACCCACAAAAGAATTGAATTTTCAAATACCCTTTAAGGCCCTCTTAAACATATCCAATTTGTGCAAATATATTTTTTGGAACATACCCTCCAAAAATGGATTACTATGTTGGAAATAACCACAATTAGCCTTGTTTTACAAAGCAAGTACCAACCAAACACCATCTCAATCTAAAATCTCCATTCTCTGACCTCAACCAGGTTGCCTAAGGTCCAAATCAACAAATTTTAACAATTGAAACTCTTACAAACTTACCAAACTACTAAACCCTTACTTAGGCCATAATAGGCTTGTTCAAGGAGGGTTTATTGAATCTTTGCACTCTAGGCCACAAACCACTTAAAAAATTCCACAAAAAAATCATCTTGGGTCTTCACATACTTCCTAAACCAACTCCCAACCTTTATCATTTCATTTCAAGCCAACTCCAACTCTTAACCATCTATTTTGAGCCAAAACCCATGAAATTACAACTAGGGCATCATCTTATTTCCTTAGGACCCTCATCCCTAATCATACCAACTATATAAAAAACAAAACCTACACCTATTTGTGCTATTCCACCAAGTTATTACATGTTTCACCGGGTGGAATGGCTTATAGATCCATTTTATGCACTCAAACCCTTAAATTTAGGGTTCCCAAACCGGTTTTAGTAAATCTACAATAAAACCTCAAAACTATATGAAATATTATGAGACAAAGACTAAAATGTATTAAATTCAATAATCCATCCATTTAAATTATTAGAAGATCATTCTCAGGCTGTATCAGGCCATACCACGATCTGTAGCATCACTTTTCAATGCCAAACATAAGAAATCAAAACTTTTATTGATGCTCAACTCAATATTTTATCAACAACCATGAGCATCAACCATTCTTGACCTTTTAAATCCTTTTACCCCCAAAATAAACTATCTAACTACCTTTCAAATCCTCCTAATCGTTGAAATTCCACATGTGATAAAAAGTGCAAAGTTACAATGCAACATTTTACAACATGTGCAAAATATGACAACACTAACTCAAACTGATCCAAAGTGACTCAATACATTGCAAATGGTCTATTATGACCTTATTAGATGATATTATGTTGAAATTATGGATGTGCTTGATGGTGTTGTTATTAATATTGTCATTGATGTCAACACAGTTCAAGTTGAGTACAAATGGTATTTGTATAGATGAGAAGTTGTAGTTGTGTCTTCGCCAAGTGCTTTTGAGAAAATTTGAGAAATAGTGAAAACAGTGTTAAAGTGTGTTCTGAGTGTGCTTCGGTATTGTGCTCTGAATTTCTCCTGTGTTGATCCTATGCCTACACAGATCTATAAGTGTGTTCATAAGCTTTAATGGATTGTATATCCCGAGTTTTAGCTTCTGGGTCGATGGAGAGTAGAAGATTTGTTCACCAGTGTGCTAATTGGGATTTTTTTTTTGGCTCCACAGTATTCTAATATTTGGTTTCAGATCTTACAGATCTAGGAAATGAATCTTTCTAATGGTTTATGTGTTCTGAAAAATTTGTTTGTGGTTTGGCGCTTCAAAAGACTTGCTCCAAAGCTCCTGTGTTTTTACTAGTTGGTCCAGGTGGACTAGTGAAGAGTTCTCTATGAATGGAGTTTGTTGAAATTGTTGCGGATATACCTGAGGTGTTCTCAGAAATGGTAAATTTTTTGGTGAAGTGTGTTGAGTGATCCACGTGAGACTATCTTGTTGTAGATGTGTGTACCTCAAATATCATTGGTGTTTTCATTAGGTTTGGCCGACCTGAAGTTTACACGACACATTAGGTTTTTGCATCAACTTAAGAAAGTATGTGCTTGATCCAATATGTTGTTTGGGTCCTAAACTAAATATGTAATTGGTCCTCTCTCATTCTTATGCACCACAAGAATGTTGAGTAGCCGACCTAGTTTGAATTTGTAAATGAAATTTTATAACTTACCTTGGAGAATGTTCTAAGGTTGAAGATGGTATAAAAGAAAATCAAGTTGTGGAAAATTTCATATCCATCCATCCGTGAATCAAGCAAGTAAGTAAAGTGTGTGGACAAGTGCAAAAAGTAGAGAGTGGGAGAGCGAATTGAGGCAACAATACTTTAAGGAGTTAGATTCCTGAAAGTAGTGAGCTGATGGCATCTACAATCTTCTGATCAGGTTGTGAATGTGTGGAACCCTAGTGGTGGATCTTCATTTATTCCTTTCTTTATTCTTTTGTAGGTAGTGATCTGCCTTTTTGGATAGTGAGTCCTTTAAAGGTAGTGAGCCCTTGCATTTGGGCAGTGAGCCTTTTGTATCTGGGTAGTGAGCCTTTGTATCTAGTATTGCATTACTACTATATTGTGAGCTAATCCTCATCGTGGTTTCTCCCTCATTGGGTTTTCCACGTAAATCTGGTGTCTCTAGTGTTTTATTTTTCTTATTTGCATTCCATGTTTACACTTAATAAAAGATTGAAGATAAGGTAAAAAGATTAAGTTTATAAGTAAAGTTATTTGATACAACTGGTTCACCCCTCCTCTTATTTTTCTTGTGCATTTCAACAATTGGTATCAGAGCTATGGTTCCTCAATGAAAATTTTAACTACTTGAGGTAGATCAGATGTCACATAAGTTGCAGATTCCTATTTTTGATGGAGCTGATTATAGTGACTGGAAAGAACAGATGGGAAGTTATCTAATCTCACTTAGTTTCAACACTTGGAAAGCTATGAAGATAAAGTATGTGATACCAGTAGTTGGTCCTTCCTTTGCTGATGAGATTGTAGCTTTTGAAGAGAATGAAAGAGAAAGGTATGCTATCTTCAGTGTCTTATCTAAAACTGAAAGAACAAAAGTTATTTCTCTAGCTACTGCTAATGAAGTATGGACAAAATTAAAAGACATTTATGAAGGTAATGATAGAGTAAAGTTGTCAAGAAAACTAATTGCTAAGCGAAAATTTGAGAATTTGAGAATGGAAGATGGAGAAGACAGTGCAAGCTATTATCAGAGAGTTGATCTTATAGCAACAAAGATCAAGAATCAAGGTCGTACCATGACAGCTGAAGATATAATTGAGAATATCTTGATGACCTTACCAGACAATTACAATGACAAAGTGTCTGCTCTTGAAGAACAATATGATCCGAAGAAATTTACTAAGGAGCATTTATTTGGTGTCCTGACTACATTTGAAATGAGAAAATTTGCAAGAGACAAGGAGAAGACTGAAAAAACCTTTAAAGCAATGAAGATAGGTGATGATTTGGATGATGATGATCCAGAAGATTTGGAAGAAAATTTCACAAGAATATTGAAGAAAGGTACTGGTAAATACAAAGGTAAGTTGCCTTTTAAGTGTTTTAATTGTGAAAATATTGATCATTATACATTAAGATATCCTAATAGAACTACACAAAAGAAGAATAAGGATAGTAATGATAATTACAAAGATAAAAATGATAGGAAGTTCAAGAAATTGTATTATGTAAAAGAATATGTAGGGATTACTGATGATGAATCTAAATTTGAGGAAGATAAAGATGAATGTTTATTTCTAGCCCTGGAAAGTAAAGATGTATCGACTAATCATGGAAGATGTGCAAAGGAATCTGGTCTAGAAATCCAGAAGGATGAAATAGAAGGTACTTTGGTAATTTATTTTCATACCACATAGGATGAAGACTTTTGGGTTATTGACAACAGATGTTCAAATCACATGACTGGAGATAAGAGTAAGTTTACTAAACTTGAGAAATATGATGGAGGAATAGTTATGTTTGGAGATGACTTTGGTGCTAATATTGTTGGTAAAGGAAAAATTAGCTTTGATGGAAAACATAATACTAATGATGTTTACTATGTAAAGGACTTAAGGAATAATCCCTTAAGTGTTGGAAAAATGTGCATCAAAGGTTTTAAGCTTGTGTTTTAAGATAGCACTTGTGAGATCAGAAAATGATCTAGAACTATGGTAACAACTTGAAGAAGAACTCATGGAAACATCTATCAACTTAAGGGTGGTGATGGTCAGTGTTTTGTTTCTCAGATTAATGAGAATTGACTCTGGCATCAGAGGATGAGACATGTGAATTTTGATAATCTGATCAGGATCAGTTCTAGAGAAGCTTTCAAAGATCTGCCTAGAATCATAAAACCTTCAAATTCAATCTACAGAAGTTGTCAGATGGGAAAACAAACAAGAAAAAATTTTAAAGGAAAAGATCAATCATCTACCAGAATGCTGAAATTAATCCATACAGACCTTTGTGGCCCTACAAGAACAAGAATCCTAAATGGTGATAGGTACTTTATACTCTTAATTGATGATTACTCTAGAATGACATGGGTGACATTTCTTAGAGAAAAGGCTCAGGATCTTGATAGATTCAAAGTGTTTAAGGCAAGAGTAGAAAATGAGGCAAATCTGAAAATCAAATGCTTAAGGTCTGATAGAGGTGGAGAATTTACATCTAGTGAGTTCAATGCATTATGTGAAGAGAATGGCATAAATAGACATTAATCTGCTCCTAGAACCCCTTAATAGAATGGAGTTGTGGAAAGAAAGAACCAGATTGTTCAAGAGGCTGCTAGAACTATGATGAAAGAAGCAAATGTTCCTAATGTGTATTGGAGAGAAGCAATCCACACTACTGTTTACATTCTTAACAAAATTTCAGATAAGAGGTAATAGCACTAAGACCCCTTATGAGTTGTAGACTGGTAAGACTCCTACTATTAAATACTTTAAGGTATTTGGAAGTAGATGTTACATTAGGAGAGATGAGGAAAATATTGGAAAGTTTGATGATAGATGTGATGAAGGAATTTTCCTTGGATATTCAAATAACAAGGCTTATAGATGTTTTAACAAGATTCTGAGGAAAATAATTGAAAGTGCTAATGTAAAGGTTTGTGAAGCTATGTATAGACCAGTGGAAATAACTGAAGTTGAACTTGATGATCCAATCTGTGTGAAAATACAAGAAGAAGAAGAAAAGGAGGAGAAATAACAAAGTGATGAAAAGGAAGAGACTCCAAAACCTACACCTAAGAATCCTAAATATGTTTAGAGAAATCATCCAGAGGAACAAATAATCAGAGACAAAAGTGAATGAGTGAAGACAAGAAGCAAAGTGGTTGAGGTAAACTTGTGTTTACTTTTTAAGATAGAACCTAAGACTGTGAATGAAGCATGTAATGATGAAAGCTGGGTTAGAGCAATGAAAGAGGAACTACAACAAATAGAGAAGAATGAGACATGGGAACTAGTCCCTAGACCTACAAACAAGAATGTAATTGGTTCAAAATGGGTATTTAGAAACAAGCTGAATAAAGATGGTGAAGTGGTAAGAAAGAAAGCGAGACTTGTATGTAAAGGATACTCACAAGTTGAAGGAATAGATTTTGAAGAAACTTTTGCACCTATAGAAAGAATGGAAGCCATTCAAATGTTCTTGGAATTTTTAGCTCATAAAGACTTCAAAGTATATCAGATGGATGTCAAGTCTACATTCCTAAATGGAGAATTGGAAGGAGAAGTATATATGGAGAACCTGGAAGGTTTTCAATTGTCTGACAAATCGAACATGGTTTTTAAGTTAAAGAAGGCACTATATGGACTTAAACAAGCTCCCAGAGCTTGGTATGCAAGATTGGATAGATTACTTGAAAAAGAAAGGATTCAACAAAGGGTTTGTAGACAATGATCTTTACTTCAAGGTTGAGAAAAATAAGATATTGATAGTTGTGGTATATGTTGATGACACCATCTTTGGTGGAAATGAAGGTATGTGTAAGATATTTGCTAAAGAGATGCAAAAAGAATTTGAAATGTCTATGATTGGTGAATTGAACTTCTTCCTTGGATTTCAAGTTAATCAAACTAACAAAGGGATATTCATTTCACAATCCAAGTATGTTAAAGAATTGTTAAAGAAGTTTGGAATGGATGACTCCAAACCGGTTTGTACCCCTATGGTAACTGGATGTAAGCTGAGTAAGGATGATGAATCTGCTAAAGTTGATCAGAGCATGTACAGATCCATGATTGGTGGAATATTGTATCTTACTGCTAATAGACCTAATATCATGCAAGCAATATGTTTAGTTGCAATATTTCAAACAAAATGTAAGGAAGCACATGTTACAATTGTGAAGAGGATATTCAAATATCTTAAAGGACCTTCTGATTATGGGCTATGGTATTCAAAGGACAATGACTTCACATTGAGTGCCTAAATTGATGTAGATTGGGATGGATGTGTAGATGATAGGAAGAGTACAAGTGGTGGTGCATTCTTCCTTGGAGGAAGATTAGTTTCATGGTCGAGCAAGAAATCAGATTCAGTTTCTTTATCCACTATAGAAGCAGAGTATATTGCAGCAACATCCTAATGTACACAGGTACCTTGGATGAAGCAAACCTTGATGGACATAGGTGTGGTAAGTGATGAACCTATCTCTATATTTTGTGACAATACAAGTGCTATAAATATTTCAAAGAACTCAGTGATGCATTCCAGAACAAAGCATATATCTATCGAGTATGACTTCTTGAGGGAGAAAGTATTGAAGAATGAAGTTAGACTTGAATATGTACCTACCAAAGAACAAGTTGCAGAAATATTCACTAAGGCCATTCCGAAGGATAGTTTTGAGTATCTCAGAGGGATGTTAGGAGTTACTTCCCCTCATTCTTTGAACTAAGTGCACATGGAGGCACATCAGTCCAGTGAATTCACATAATTTTTTTGTTCTTGATTGATGATTAAGGTCTACTCCTTAGGGGGAGTAGAGAAGTGCATTGTTGCAGTATGTGTTGTGGATGTACTCCTTAGGGGGTGAAAAAAGATTTATATGACAATAATTTCCTTTTCCATTGATGTCAAAGGGGGAGAGAGAATCATGTGAAAATTTTATGTTTGGCAAGTTGTTGCTTCTGAAAATCATGTATGCTGTTTTTGATGGTTTTTCACATCATGTGTTGCCATCAATGACAAAGGGGGAGATTGTTGCAAGTATGGATGCATTTGATGGTGTTGTCATTAATATTTTCATTGATGTCAAAATAGTTCAAGTTGAGTACATATGATATTTGTATAGATGAGAAGTTGTAGTTGTGTCTTCGCCAAGTGCTTTTGAGAAATAGTGAAAACAATGTTAAAGTGTGTTTTGAGTGTGCTCCTGTATTGTTCTCTACATTTCTCCTATGTTGATCATATGCCTGTGTAGATATGTAAGTTTGTTCATAAGCTTAAATGTATTGTATATCTTGAGTTTTAACTTATGGGTCAATAAAAAGTAGAAGATGTGTTCACCAGTGTGTGAACTGGTTTGGTAGAACTACTAGTTTGTGGACTGGGAGAAATGTTTTGGTTCTGCAATCTTCTAATATTTGGTTTCAGATCTTACAGATCTAGGAAATGCCTCTTTTTGATGGTTTTTGTGTTTTGAAAAATTTGTTTGTGGTTTGGCACTCCGAAAGACCTGCTCTAGAGCTCCTATGTTTTTACTGGTTAGTTCAGTTGGACTGGTGAAGATTTCTCTATGAATGGAGTTTGTTTAAATTGTTGTAGATGTACTTGAGGTGTTCTCAAAAATGGTAAAATATATGGTGAAGCGTGTTGATTGATCCACATGAGACTATCTTGATGGAGATATGTGTACCTCAAAGATCATTGATGTTTTCAGTAGGTTTGGCCGATCTGGTGTTTACACGGTACATTAGGTTTTTGCATCTACTTAAGAAAGTGTGTGCTTGATCCAAGATGTTGTTTGGGTCCTAAAATAAATATGTAATTGGTCCTCTCTCATTCTTATCCACTACAGGAATGTTGAGTAGCCGACCTAGTTTGAATTTGTAAATGAAATTATATAGCTGACCTTGGAGAATGTTTCTAAGGTTGAAGATGGTATAAAAGCAAATTAAATTATGGCAAATTTCATATCCATCCATCCACGAATCGATAAATTAAGTGAAGTGTATGAACAAGTGCGAAAAGTAGAGAGTGGAAGAGTGAATTGAGGCAGTAGTACTTTAAGGAGTTAGATTCTTGAAAGCAGCGAGTTGATGGCATCTACAATCTTCTTATCAGGTTGCAAATGTGTGGAACCCTAGTGGTGGATCTTCATTTATTCCTTTCTTTACTCTTTTGTAGGCAGTGAGCCTCCTTTCTGGATAGTGAGTCCTTTGAAGGAAATGAGCCCTTGCATTTGGGCAGTGAGCCTTTTGTATTTGGGCAGTGAGCTCTCTAGCAATGAGCCTTTGTATCTGGTATTGCATTACTACTATATTGTGAGTTTATCCTTATCATGGTTTTTCCCTGATTAGGTTTTCCATGTAAATTTGGTGTATCTAGTGTTTGCTTTATGTTATTTGCATTCCATGTTTACACTTAATAATAGATTGAAGATAAGGTGAAAATATTAAGTTTATAAGTAAAGTGATTTGATACATCTTCTACCAATGGAGTCAAAGTGAAAGTGTTTCCATCCTTTTCAATCTGATAAGTATTGTTTCTACCATCATAAATTGCATGCCTATCAAACTGTTGTGGTCTTCCAAGCAACAAGTGGAAACAATCCATAGGAAACACATCACAAAGTATTCTATCCTTGTATCCACCTATGTTAAACTCAACCCAAGCTTGTTCACTCACTAAAACAGATTGATTCTCATTCAACCAAGACACTTTTTAGGGTGTTTCATGAGGTATCTTTTACAATTTCAGTTTATCAACCATTTCATTAGACACCATGTTATCAGTACTCCCTGAATCTATCACAACTTTGCATACCTTTCCATTGCATTTGTAGGTGGTCTTGAAAAGCATTCTCCTTTGTGTTGATTCTTTCTCCTTGGATGCTTTGAGGAGTGTTCTTCTCACCATCAAGGATTCCCCAACTTTTGGAGCAACAAACTAATTAGGAGAGTTAACACTCTCATAATCATCCTCTTGCACCAATTGAACTCTTTTATCACCACCACTTGAAGTAGAAGCTAGTTTATCTAGACACTTCCATGCTTGATCATCTTCCTGAAAATGAACTTGAACCTCTTCCTTGTCCATCAAATCTTCATTTGAAACCTCTAAAGCCACCTCTTTGATCAACAACTTGGTCTTTGATTTTACTTGCACCTTCTTGGTCTTCATAGGACTACCTTGAACCTCTTCCTCTACTAGTGTTGCCTTTGCCTCTTCCTTGTCTTTCTTGACTTCTTTTTAACTTCTCTTCTACCTTAGCAACCAACTGAAAACATTCCTCAACTGTTCTTGGAGTAGCCAAACTAAACTCATCCTTAATTTGAAATCTTAACCCACCCATATACCTTGCTATTTTTTCATTTTCATCTTCCACATGACCAGCCCTAATACTCAACTTGTGAAATTATTTAGTGTAGGTCATGACATCCTTATCCTTCTACCTTAAACTTTGAAACTTCTTAAAAGCTTGTATAGCATGATCACTTGGACAAAATTGGCTCTTGATCTTTGACACCATCCTATCCCATGAACTGATTTTTGTTTTCCACTTCTTCAATCATTCCTCTTGTACATAATTCCACTATGTTAGAGCAAGACCTTTTAGCTTAGTCTTGGAAAAATTTATCTTTTGTTCTTCAGAAACCCCCTTATACTCAAAGTAGTTGTCCAATGCATCCGTCCAATCCAATACCTCTTCAACATCCAACTTGCCACTGTACATTTGCACATCTATTTTCTCACCAGAAGTATCTCCTCTAATAACCTTGAGAATTTTCACCATCCTTCTCTCATTAGGTTCCAATTCCTCTTCATCATCTTAGACTCTTCCTCGAGGGTTTTCACTTTCCCCCTCTTCCTCTCAGTCACTTTCCTCTTCAGTGGTATTTCCTCTCCTTTGCTTTGTCTCTAATGCTGAAAATCTGGATAAGATTACTTCTTTTGACTCCTTTAACAACTTTATCTCTCTAGCAAAACTGCACTACCTTTAGGAGACATCTTGTTCTTTCAACTTACAACTTCTCCTTCTTCAAATTGCAACCCTTCACCCTCAAAAGATAAAAAACCTATGCTCTGATACCAATTGATGTAGAGTAGGGAGGAGTTTGACAAAAAATCACAATTCAAGCAATTTCAAGCAATTTTTCAATCCTTAAAACCCCAGCTTAGTAACTTTTCATAATTCCTTCATATTCTTCTTGTAGGACTCCAACTAGAGAATTTTGAGTATATATTTAAAAGGAATTTATAAATCCACAAAATAATTAACTTTTCAGATACCCTTTAAGGCCCTCTTAAACATATCCAATTTGTGCAAACACTTGTTTTGGAACATACCCTCCAAAAATAAACTGCTATGCTGGAAATGACCACAATTAGCCCTATTTTACAAAGTAAGTACCAACCAAACACCCTCTAAATATCAAATATCAATTCTCTAACCTCAATCGGGTTTCCTAGGGTCCAAATCAATAACTTTTAACAATTGAAACTCTTACAAACTTACCAAACCACTAAACCCTTACTTAGGCCATTGTAGGCTTGTTCAAGGGGGGTTTATTGAATCTCTGCACTCCAGGCCACAAACCACTTCACAAATTCCACAAACACATCACCTTGGGTCTACACATGCTTCCTAAACCAACTCCCAACCTTTATCATCTCATTTCAAGCCAACTCCAACTCTTAGCCATCTATTTTGAGCCAAAATCCATGAAATTATACCTAGGGCATCATATTATTTCCTTAGGACCCTCATCCCACTCATGCCAACTACATAAACACAAAACCTACACATATTTTTGCCATTCCACCAAGTTATAACATTTTTCACTGGGTGGAATGGCTTATAGATCCATTTTATGCACTCAAACCCTCAAATTCAGGGTTCCCAAACTGGTTTTAGTAAATCTACAATAAAAACCTCCAAACTAAATGAAATATTATGAGGAAAAGACTAAAATGCAGTTAATTAAATACTCCATCCATTTACATTCTTAGAAGATCATTCTTAGGCTATACCAGGCCATACCACGGTCTGTAGCAACAATTTTCAATGCCAAACACAGGAAACCAAAACTTTTATTAATGCTTAATTCAATATTTTATCAACAACCATGACCATCAACCATTCCTAACCTTTTAAAGCCTTTTTCCCCCTAAAAAAACTATCTAACTACCTTTCAAATCCTCCTAACCGTTGAACTTCCATATGTGACAAAAGTGTAAAGTTACAATGCAACATTTTACAACATTTACAAAATATGACAACACTAACTCAAACTGACCCAAAGTGACTCAATACATTGCAAATGGTCTATTATGACCTTATTAGATGAAATCAGATAAAAATTTCAAAAACCAAACATAATACTTCTTTTTACAAAATTTGACATGGTGCCCCTGCACCAGCAACACAATTCATGATTTATATTTAGGGTTTCAAATTCTAAATAGGGACACATATGTAAATAGCGATGCATCTTTTGATTTGAAAATTAGGGGTAGGGTTTTCCAAAATAAAATTGTGATGCATATATGTTTAGCGATGCATATGTCAATTTGGAATTTAAATGCTTCGGGCGTCATAGTTTGGAATTTGAATTATAGCGACGATATTATCATTTTGGGGAATAAAAACTACAAACTTGGTCAATTTTTTGACAATTTTGACGTCATGCGCTTCGTGGTTGCAGGAGGTGATCCTGCCTTTGATGTCCCACGAGCACCGATCGACTATTTAACCAGACTTGGTGATTTATTTGAGTTGCGAAAGGAGCACCTAGGGGAGATCAGTTTGTGGTACGTAGCTTACATGCCTGTTGTTTGGACACATTTGGCCATGATGACAACACTGTTCGAGCGCTGGCATAGTGAGGAGGTATGGCGATGTCGATACATGGTAAGCATGTGATACATGATGTTGATGTCAGTTATGATGCCTACCATGCAGTGCTTGACCAAGAACACATTGTTTTGGTCACTTCCGAGATAGACCTCGAGATGTACAAAGGTCAGGTGTCAACTTTCAAACTAATAATTGCAGCGATTATCTCAAGTATGGTTGCTCCAGATTGACAAAGAAGAGGATTCAATATGGAATGGGGTTTGGTTTGGCATAGGATGATCTTTTAGAGGACTCATTATGTATGGGATCAAGTGATGATGGCCTCCCTTTACCATGATATGCATGATTTTGTATACTACAATGATAGGGCTATTGGCACAGGGGTCACCATTCTTCATATTTGGGCTTGGGAGCACATCGTTGTGCTCCAACTGATTATTTAGATGGTAGATGTAGAGTTAAATGATATAGTAGTCTGGAGATACAGGGGTTCCATCACATTATAGCACACAAGGTAGCTTGACATTCCCTATTGGCACAGGGTGATCGATGATATGATAGTATTCACATGGCGACCCTAGCTTGGTATAATGATGTTCAACAACTCTTCTTTGCTAGATAGACCCGATTCATACAGGGTTGGTAGCATACAATCATTAGGAGGTACATGCCCGATAGGGTTGCCAGATAGTTTGGCGAGAGGTAAGATAGGTCTGATGATCAGTACATAGCCATGTTTTCCAGGTCAGCTTGAGAGACAACGTGGGGACCTATGATCCCAGCCCACGAGGTTGTCGAGGGCTTTCAATAATTTGTTACTAGGCCTTAGGCCTATGATCAGGGACAGGTGGATGTATAGACAATGCCTGCTTATGATGCATAGTTTTTACCTCCTCACTGATTGATAGATCCAATAGGTATACCTCCACATGAGGGAGACAGAGAGGGAGGGGTGCAGGTAGAGGTAGAGGGTAGCCTAATGATGGAAAGGGTAGAGGACAGTGCAGATGATAGGATGAAAACGATGGATGAGTCCCAGGTGCACCACCATTACACCAACAACCTCTGTAGCAACCAATGATACAATAAGAACCTCCATAGATGACATCACTGGGGCCAGATACCTGTGATGTACAAATTCAATAGTTGCAACAATAGTTGCAGGTGGTGATAGGTGAGAGGGATCAGGTCAGATAGTAGATTTTGGTTATTACTATTGAGAGAGACCGGGATAGGCAATAGGTACAGGCCATCACCATGGAGAGAGACAAGGAGCGGTAGCTCAGGCAGACCATTGAGATGCAGTTAGCACAAGAGGTCGGGCGACGCCAGTAGCTAGAGACCATGACAACTACAACCCAAGGGTGGATAGTGTCTACTAGATTATACATAGAGGTTGTGATTGAGGTGGAATATTATCAGATGCACTACCACTGGGATGTCCCGCAGGTGCTTAGACAACTAGATTACTCATAGAGGAGTGGGGCACATTCCAGGGCCGAGGATCAGCTAGAGAGACAACCTGGTGAGGGGAGAAACCATTAGTGTTAGCTCACTTGTATAGAGACACTTTTTTATTATTTGCCAATTCTATATACAGATATACATTCATGGGCTCCTTTTTGATAGCCTTGTGGATATTGTATTTTTGATTGATATAATTGACTTAGATATTGTATTATGACAACCATTTTTTGATATATATGAGATGATATAGATTCATGATGTGATGTGTACTTTATTTCATGATTATGGATGTATGGATGCACTTTGATATGATGTGATTTGATGTGATATGCTTATATATGATTATGCGATATTTGTGATGTGATATGTGATGTAATGCAATGGATGAATGTACTTCTTTTTTAGTATCTTTTCATGATATGATATGTAGATGTTATGTTTATGTAAATGATATGTATGCATTTCTTTTTGTGTATTTTTTTAGGCAATTTTATTAGATGTTTATGTATGCATATGGATGTATGGATGGATGTAGATGTTCATGCTTATGATATGATAATGAGATGTATGTTTATGATATGGGTGCAATGATTTAAGATGCTTAGAATAACAAATCTATATTATTCATCACAACTTAAATGATAATGATGATGCAAGATGCATGTTTTATGATATTCTATGATTATGCCAGATGTATGCATGTTGATGGTTTGTGGATGCAAGATGGATGCATTGATGATGTTTTTTGTTGACTGCTATGATACCAGGTTAGCGCAAAGAGAAGATAGAAGAAACAAGATGATTTGACCATTGATTTTGATGACTGCTTCAAAAGATCCAACAAGTCTATGATCCACTGAGACTTTATTAGAGATGGTGATGAGAAATGCATGATGATGATTTTCTCATATCTTGGGATTGGGATTTTTCGTCGTTCCTTATTGTTTGATATAACACATAGAGACAATGCATCAAGGTATTGATAACCGAGATGGCATTGTATCTTGTGTAATGGACTTTGACTCTGCAAATAGATAAGATAGTTCTTGTTCACACCTTGACATACAAAAACCTCATTGGAATGTAAGTTAGAAGCTTAGAATATATTGGACCAGAGCATATGCAATAGTCAACAATGTACTCCAAACAACTTCCTTACACACAACTAAGCAATTATGTGCCAAGATTATTTTGCAAGAATACCCACAAGCACAACAAACAAAAGATAATGATCGATGCCCCATTCCTTTCTCTCTAAATAATTTTGATAGACATCATCGAGAGGTCCTCAAAATGGGTTATTAAGATAAATCATAAGAAAAGATCAAAGACAAATAATCAGTGTTATCTGTAACTCTTGCTAGTTTAAAATGTAGCTAAGGTGACTTATGATACTAATGTCCATCGTAGGAAGGATACATCCTAGGACATGTTGATCAGATGGTTTGATTAGGATGATGATTTTTTTTTATGATAAGTCATTGATACAAACTCCACTGAATCATTTACCTGTGACCTAGAATTTAGATTTTGACACTTAGGTTTTCACTTTACGACTTGTGACACTTGTTTTTCCAAAGCTTGAAGGGGATGATTGATTTATTATGGGTGAAGGTTTAATGCGGGTGAAAGTGAAATGGGATGGATGGTTTTGGATTTTCTAGAATATTTCAATGTTTTTGGTATTTTAAAAATGATATGAGATTGCTTTTGGTATTTTTGAAAGTTTATGTTTTTTTTAATTATTTGAGGTTATTTAGGGTTTTCTAAGGTTTTCCAATGTTTTTGTGTTTTTCTAATTTTTCCAAATGTTGTGGGGTTTTCTGAGATTTTGAATGTTTAAGGATTTTTTGATATTTGAATGTTTTCTAAGTTTTTCGACCAAGAACCTAACCTAAAAGACCTATCTTAGGGGCTGATCAAAAATTAGCCTTGCCTATGTTATACATGAAGAGACCATGTAATTCAACTGACTTGACTTATTTATGAATGAGAGATGAACAGTTGATGGAATGCCAACTTATTATGATGGACTCCTAAAGGACTATCCTAGGGTGTCTCAGGGGCACATCAATGATGGCCTTGCCTACGTTCAAGCTTAAAGACTCGTAGTTCGACATTATATTATTTTTGAATTTATGATTTTTTTACCTTTTTAGGGATTTTGATGTGTTTTGGATGTTTTGGATTTTGACTTTACAATTTTCCAATTTTTTTTGGATTTTAGCTGTCTAGGATTTTGCAAATGTTTTTGGATTTTCTAATGATCATTTTATGAATGTTTTTGGGCTTTTCGACTGCGATTTCCAATAACCTTAAGATATACAAGAACCCAATATTATCCATAATGAATTGGACCCAATGTGATATGATATACTACCTCGATATAGGCAGGACAAGCTGACCTTTGGAATATGCCAAGTAGTACTAAGGGGATGCAGTACTTCACAATATCAAGCTATGATAAGGATGCGAATGGGTGATAAAATAAATAGGACAAATGAGGCAATGGATGGAGGGTGATGCAAAGAATGATAGGATAAAGAGCCAAATAATAGATGGAGGTGCTTTATTTATGCAAGGAACCCGTTTTCTAATATTTTACCAAGGTACTTGCCCAAAGCGCCATCTAAGTGGTTTTCACTAGAGGATGATTTTTTTCTTTACTTTTTCAATCCTTTTTCTCATTTTTTGGATTTTGATCATTTTTTGATTTTTTTATATTTCCAGATATATACCCTTCAAGATTAGGCATAAAAAAATTTAAGACGTAAGTTGTTGGTTGATGCCTGCAAGGGTTCACCTTCAGGCATTGATAATTGATATGCTCTTGATCCATAGCTTACAGTGATGACAAAGGGACACAACTAGTTAGGTTCAAACTTTCCTTTACTTTCCTGATCTGGAAGATTCTTTTGATTTTTCTTTAGGATAAGATCCCCAACCTTGAAAGAATGATATTTGATCTTCTTGTTATAGCTCTATTTTAGTCAGTTTTGATAAACTTGCAAGTGATTAAGAGCATCAAGACGATGCTCATCCAGTAATTATAGCTCATTTAGTCGAGACACTATGTATTATTCATCAGTGATTAGGTTCTGTAGTGACACTCACAGTTATGGGAGCTCAAACTCAATAGGAAAGATGGCTTCTAATCATAGACCAAGGAGAAAGGCTTTGCACCTATTAGTGTGTGGATACTAGTTTGATAGGCCCAAAGAGTGGGATTTAACTGTTGATGCCAATCACGACCATCTTAATTGATTGTTTTCTTTAGGATCTTTAGAATGGTATTGTTTGTAGCCTTAGCTTGACCATTGCCTTGGGGGTAATACAGGGTAGAGAATCAGTGTTGGATGTTGAATCTTTGACATAAATTTTTCACATCCCAATTCTTGAAGGGTGTTCCATTATCTGGGATAAGGGTTTGTAGAACATTGTAACGACAGATTAGGTAATTCAGGATAAACTTAGAAATTTTCTTCCCTATTATGTAGGTCATAGGAATGGCTTCAACCCACTTGATAAAGTAATCAATAGTTGTTATGATAAATTTATGGCCATTGGATGAGGTTGGAGTGATCTTTCCTATGAGGTCAAGCCCCCACTACAAAAAAGATCAAGGTGTGATCATTGGTTGCAATTCCTGAGCTAGAGCATGAATTAGGTTTCCATGCTATTGACACTAGACACATTTTTGTACATACCGATGGGCTTCTCTTTCCATGGTTGGCCAATAGTACCTCATCCTCAATAGTTTCTTAGCTAAAGTCATACCACTAGAATGGGAACCACATATGCCATTGTGAACTTTTGTTAAAGCAGTTAAGGCTTCCTCTCGATTAAGACATTGTAGTAATGTCCCTTCGATGCTTCGATAGTAAAGGGTATCATCTAGGATCAGGAATCGAGATGCCTTTTTGACAAAGGTATTTTTAAGGTTGGAGGTGATATTGGATGGGAGGGCTCCTCTGCTTAGGTACATGAATATGTCATAGTACCATGGGGATCTAGGACTAATGATGACACATTCCAATTTAGATTCAAGGATTTTGAAAGTTAGTATGGTAAGTTGTTCTACCAAGAATTGGCATTGAAGGAAATTGTTCAACATGTCTAACAGTGATCCGGTTGTTGCCATTACGTCTGTTACTCGATTATTCATGTGAGGAATCTACTCAAAAGTTATATCAATGAAAAGGTCCTTGAGACTTTCCACCATCTTCTTGTAAGGAGTAAGCTTGGCATCCTTAGTTTGGTAGTCATCATTGAATTGGTTGATAACCAGTTGTGAGTCTCCATAGAATTTCATCTCTTGTATCTGCCACTAAATTTCTATTCTTAGACCTGTGATTAAGGCTTCGTACTCAACAATGTTGTTAGTACATGGGAATGATAGCCTGTATGAATTTGAAATGCAATAACCTTGAGGGGTGATGAAAAGAATACCCACTCTTGATCCATGTTGGGTGAACGATCCATCAAAGTGCATTTTCCACTGATCAGTTAGATTGACAAGGAACACTGATTCATCAGGGAAGTCAAATATCAATGGGTTCTCTACATAGATAGGTACATCTACTAGTTGGTCGAAGATCACTTGTCCTTTGATTTCCTTGCACTCCACATACTCTATGTCAAATTCAGTTAAGATCATTACCCATTTGGCCATTCGACCAGTGAGAATTGATTTGGATAACAAATATTTAATGGGTTGATTTTTGCAATGAGCTTTATTTGATGTGACATGTAGTGTATAAAATTTTGTGAAGCAAAAACCACTGCTAAGCATTCTTTCTCAATGGATGAATAGTTAATTTTATAGCCCACCAAGGTCTCTCTGATGTAATAGATAGTCCTTTTCTATTTTGTTTTCATCATGTTGTGCTAGAAGAGCACCTAGTGTTGCTGATGTTGCTAAGATATACAAGATCAATGGTTTGTTCGGTATCGCCGAAATGAGTATTGGAGGTGTCAATAGATAGTCTTTGATCTACTGGAAAAAATTATCACACTTATCATCCCACTTGTAATTTATTCCTTTATGGAGAATATGCGAGAAATGGTGGATTTTATTTGATAGTTGTGCTATGAACCTTCTGATGGACTGCAATCTTCCTTATTACACTCTCCTTTTCTTTAGTGTTTGTTGTGGTTCCATGTCTAGGATGGATTTTAACTTTGTTGGATCATTTTCTATCCCTCTTTGTGAGATGATATTGTGTGATATAAAATATGTGTATCAGAAAGATAAATCTAACCAAACAATCAATGAAATGTATTACATTAATGAAATTAAAATAATAAAACAAGCTGCTAGAACTATTCATTCAAAATTGTTTCATTACTCTCTAATCTTTTGGTCTTCTAATCCATGCTCTCAAATTTGTATGTTGCACATGAATTTATTAGATGACAACCTAAGAAACAAGATGATATACAAAATGCAAGACTATATGCCTACATTAAACATGATTGTGGACTGCGATATACAATGTTGAATGGTAGATGATATGTTGTTGAATTTCAAAATGATGTTAAGATGATTGCTAGGATTAAGATGCAAATCTAAATGAAATGCTATGAGAAATACTACAAAACTAATGCAACAACTAAGATTCTATAAAGGAAATTTTCCATTATAACACTACTTCAAATCAAATGCTAAAATACAAGACTAAGATGCTATGGTGATGCTCTCAAATGCAATGCTAATTTTTGCAGAGTGAGTTTATGCTCAATCTCCTATGCAAAAGCTGTAAATGAGCCTCCTATTTATAGATTTTCCAAGGCAGCAAGTGATGTGGTAGGATTCAATGGTCAAGATTATGATCCAGAGAGATAAACGGTAGAAAGTGAGGAAGTTGGAGGGAATCATGGAGGTTGTCCCCTTTAAAAGAGCACTTTGCCAAGTGTTTACAAGAATAAAATGGATAAAGAAGCCATATGTCTCTAATCTTGTTAGGAGTTTGTTGATGGAAATTCCTATTTAGAAATTAGAAATATTTAAATTCATGAGACACATGCTGAGGTGGCAGATGAGGTGGAAAGAGGTTAGAAGAATATGTAGAAATGTGACAAATTTGAATTTAAAAATTCAAATTTAATAAGAGAGAATTAATCAAATAAAATAAATTATTTAAATTTGTTTATTTAATTAGATCATGAAGAAAATGATTTTAGAAAGAATTTAAGAAAGTGAACTATATAAATAGATTTTGCAATTTATTTATAAGTAGACAAATTAAGAAGGTTCATTAATCAAATAACTTGTATTTAATTAATCAATTATCTTGACCGATTTTAGGTGTATACATTTCTCCCCTCTTTGAAGTGATGTGTTTACACATTGCTTCTAAGAAAATTTTGATATGCCCCAAACGCTGGTTTTCAAGTGATTGTAGATATATGCCCCCTTAGGAGATAAATCGGTGAATTTTTGAACTTTTTTGATGATTTTGAAATTTTCAGCACGTTTCAATGATTTACCTCCCAAAAAATGATATAGAACCTGCCAACTTTGATTGATTGATGAATTAAGCCCCTTTGAAAATAAAATAAATCACTCCCATAAAAATCCCACTTAATCACTCTTTAAAAGGTAAAAAGGAGAAAATAAATTCATTTGTGCATTTGCAAGTTTGAAAATTTGACAGAGAGCAACTTTGAGCAATTTGAGCAAGATGGTGATCCCCATTCAGACACATCGATTCGAGCGCGTGCGATGTCACAACCACCTGATAGTGTATGGACCTCTGGTACATACCCTAAAAAACCTCCTCATGATCTGTGCACTTCATTTTTCCCACTTTTTCCATGTTTAAATTTTGCTTTTAGCGATTTAGCACATAGGGAACCTGATTTAGTGTATAGGGAACCTGATGTAGTGCATCAGGTGACTTTTCTAGCACATAGGATAGATTTACGCTTAGGGTAATTTTTGTAGTGCATCTAGTTAACATTGTAGCGCATGGGAAATTTTAGCACACTGGGTGCAACTTTTAATGCAGCGATGCTAGGTTTTAGCGCATAGGGTCATTTAGTGCTTTGATGTCATAGATTAGTGCATAGAGTAATCTAGCGCATAGGGACTTTGAAATGGAACATCCGGTAGATTTGGTGGTGCATCTTGATTTTTGGTGCATAAGGACTCTGTTTTAGCGCATCGGTGAATTTCTCTGGTGCATTCATGTTTTTAGCTCATTGAAACCCTATTTTAGCACATCCATGCTAGATTGATGTCTTTTTGACTAAACTCCCTAATTTTGATGATTTTTTATCGCATCAACCTTCAATTTGATGTTGTTTGATGATGTTGATAGATTAGATGATGATTGATCTCATGATAGGTGAGATTCAATGATAGGATGATGATGATTGACCTCATGATAGGTGAGGATCAATGATAGATCGATGTTGATTGTCCTCCTGATAGATGAGGATCAATGATAGATGCTCACAAGATTTGATTACAGTCTCATTAGAGCTAATTAGATTGAAAGGTTAACTGATTTTTAATTGATTGATTGCTGATCTTCAATATGTTATGATAATAGGAGCCTTCATTAGTCTTGATGTCCCGAGAGCATTTCTCAAGGACCTGGGATTTGATACCACATTTAAATCAAGCCGATCTAAATGTGATTGGATGATGCAAGTTGACTTCCTTGATATATATGCCCCAGATTAGGATTAACCGAGGACTCTTGATAGCTTTGGTAGAGAGGTGGCACAATGACCACAACACCTTTCACTTACCTACCGGTGAGATGACAGTCCACCAGAGGACATCTATCGGATTCTGAGGATTCCTGTAGTTGGAGATTTGGTTGTTTATGATGTAACTAAGCAAGGAGGGATTGATGCCTTGAGGAGAGTCTTCGAGGATGACTAGATTTGTGGTGATGAGATCCTATGGCAGGATATGGTTGATTCCTATGCCACATTTTCGCGTGTTCTGGTTGGATTCATCAGAGGATTCTTATGTATCGATCGTAGGTCGAGGGGACTGTCAGTTGGATGGGGCCAGATGCTAGAGAGCTTGATCATACACTGGACTCGATATGCCTGGGGATCCTACATGCTCGCACATTTATATCATGATCTTCACCAGGTTGTATACCTTAGAGCATTTAGATTATTAGCTGGGGTGAAATTATTATAGATACGAGTGTGGGAGCATATAGCTGTCACAAGACCAGTTGTGAAGTGATGGAGGATAGTTGGGAGACCCTATGTTCATGGTTACATAGGTCTAGTTGTCTAGCATAAGCTGGGAAAATTGGAGTATTGGAAGAGAGTGCTTGATGATTCGTATTCTGTGATATGGAGGCCTTATCTTGATTGCGGGCGGTGGGCAGAGGTTGATATCGAGATTCCTTATTTGTGTATAGCCAGATATCATTGAGAAGTTTCTTCTAGGCAGAGTACATCGACAGTACGACATGCTACATGGCATGCCCCAAGGAGTGGCCTATTATGTATGACAATGGTAGGATATACCAGAGTGGGGACTTGTGCTATCTTACGAGGCTTCTTATTAGAAGTACTATGGATTGCAGTCAATGATTTGGGAGTATCACCCAGAGATTATAGAGGCTGCCTACTTAGAGGATTATGTACAGTACTTCTTCACCCATCCTTTTTTGCAGCTATCGATCCTAGATGAACTAGTGCCATTATTAGATGATGATGAGAGGGCACCACCACATGCACCCAGATAGAGGAGAGTCAGGGGAGATGATGAGAAGGAGGGAGAGAGAAGTGATGGAGATGGAGATGGAGATGGTGGGGATGGTGGTGGCGATGATGGGGGTGGCAGAGATAGTGCTAGTAGAGGTGGTGGAAGAGGTGTGGCATTTGATGTTAGGGACTTCATGGTACCTCAATGAAGGAGATCTCTGGTGGCTATAACACAACAATGTATACATATTGAGGTGCCCTCACAGTAGAAATAGACACAAATAACTTATTTACAGGTGTAGGTTCAGACACTACAGGGTCAGTTGGCATAGGTTCAAGACTTACTGGCACTGGCACAAGCACAAGCACAAGCATAGGTAGCCACATTGATAGTCAAGAGAGATACGACTAGACAAAAGGAAAAGTAAGCAGTGGCTTTAGCTAATAGATTGTAGAGAGTGGAAAAGGGGACCACCACAAGTGACATGATGATAGAGGTCAGACGGGTCATTAGAGAGGTCGAGTATTAAAAAGTCCGATATCATGCATTTATGCCTATAGAGTAGAGAGTTAGTTATGCTCAGTCTAGATCAGGACATAGCTAGTCTCAGACTACTAGTATGGGTGTGACACAACCACCACATAGAGATCTAGGTCCAGCCCTAGGTATAGGTGCAAGAGGTGTAGGTACATTAGGTGGTGCTACAGGAGGCTTAGCGAGGCTAGCGAGGTCTGAGGGGAGCACCTCATAGCTTCATGATCATATCCATTGTATTTGAGACATTTGATGTATACACCGACATTACGATATAATTCCACATTTTTGATGATGTACCTCTTCATATGTTGATATCATTTGTACATTTGACATTATGATTTTGAGATTATATATGACATGCAACAATGATGGTTGATCCACATGTGTCTATATGTGTTTATATGATGCATTATGATGGATGTCTTATGATGAATGCATTTAATTTCTATTTTGTATGCTATGTGATGGTTTATGTGCTTACATGATAATGATGTATGGATGTGATGATGATTCTATATGTTCCTATGCTATGATGCTTATCTGATGTTCATATGTGGCTTATTTTGATTATGGCATGATTATGTATGGATGCAATGATGATATGATAATTTGTAGATTTTGATGCTAAATGTTTTATGGATGATGTCTTATGATATGGGATGGATGCAATTGAAATGTGATGCGATTTTTTTTTTGTATTTTCCTAATGCAAATATATGGTGTAATGTAATGGATGGATGAATGATATGCAAAATTATCATGTAATGTAGTTTGTTATTTTTGTATTTTCTAATACAAATAGATATGAGATGAATTTGATTATGCAAATGTGATACAATGCACTTCTTTTTGTGTTTTCTAATGCAAATAATATGATGTCATGTATGAATGGATGTATGATATGCAAATGATTATGCAACTACATGAGAATGATATGTTTTTGTTAATGTCAAGTATACTCAATCCATTTAATGATAGAGATAACATCATTTGAAAATTGTTCCAGCCTTGGAAAATCTTGAAATACATATACAAAACTAATACGAATGCAAGGTTGCCATTCTATTTAGCCGATATGTCATGATTTTTATCGTCATTGAGCCTTTATTATGTTGAGAGTTAGTACAAACATCGATGGTATAATTTAGATCATGATGACCTGAGTACTACTTCCATACAACTTCCATTGATTTTGATAGTGCAAGATAACACAAGCATCTAGGTATAATTGGACTGAGATGACATGAGCATCACTTGTGTAAACAAACAAGAGTTAATTGTTTTCCCATGCAAATTCAGAATGTCATCAATGATACTTTATAGAGCATGTTCAATTCTCACAGTAGTAATGCTTGACTCACAGACAAAAAACAAAGAAAGATATCATTCTCCTTCCTAGCCCTTCTATTTTAGGACATCGTTGAGGTACTCCAGAGAAATGATAACAAAAATCAAGATATAATAATTGAACATACATGCTAAAGTGATCAAACCATG
Source organism: Sequoiadendron giganteum (assembly GCA_007115665.2). NCBI lineage: Eukaryota > Viridiplantae > Streptophyta > Pinopsida > Cupressales > Cupressaceae > Sequoiadendron > Sequoiadendron giganteum. The sequence continues at coordinate 464,501,856 of CM021109.1, forward strand.
ATTCATAAGGTGATCATCCAGTGCAATCTGATTTTTTTGTCTTGATGTTGATTTGGATGGTCAATTGTTTGATTGATTGCAATTGATGTTTAGGTTGATGTTTTAGCGTGATTGTTATTTTTGTCAGGTTGCCTTGCTATTGTTTTCTTGTTGTTTTAAGCTCAAAGTGGTTTTCCCTCGGTGAGTTTAGGATTTTTCCCCCAGTGAGAAACAAACCAATTATTACAGATATGTACATTGATAACCAAGCCAAACTGGAACATGACCGCAACACCCAGATATGTTCATGAAGCTCATTTTATGATAGGCATGTATGTGTGACAATAGAAAAAGTGGATGAACAACACACATTCCAGCAAATGGAGAAGCCGATTCATCACAAATAGTGCCCGTTTTCTAGGTTTTCACCACTTGATTTTATTGCACTTTTTAGATTTTTAGATTTTTTGTTGTTACCAAGACACCTATTTGCCAGGTTTTCATCAAGGTAACGACTGATTTTTCACTTTTTTCTCTTTTTTTAAATTTTTTTGACCCCTTTTGATTTTTTTGTATTTTTTCAGGACTTTTTCAAAAAAAAATTGTATTTCTTCAAGACTTTTTGATTTTTTTTGTATTTCTTCAAGACTTTTTTTTATTTTTTAATATTTTTTTAGGACTTTTTAACGCCCACTGGATGAATTATGTGTAGAAATTTTTGAGATTTAGACTGTTCATAGGTTCCTCAAATAGGTCCCCTTCAGGTGTGCATAGTTGATATGCTCCTGATCCAAAGACTGATACAATGACAAAGGGTCTTAGCCAATTTGGTTCAAACTTTCCCTTCTTTTCTTTGTCTTGCTGGTTGCGTGAATTTTCCTTTAGTACCAAATCACCAACCTGAAATGTTCTTGGTTTGACCTTGTGATTATAACTTCATGAGATTTTTTTTTGATATGCTTTCAGGTGATCAACTGCAAGATGACATCGTTCATCCAATAGTTCCAACTCTTTTAATCTAGATACCCGGTAGTTTTCATATGAAATGATGTCTTTCAATGATACACGAAGTGATGGTATCTCAACCTCAATAGGTAAAATGGCCTCTAATCCATATATGAGAGCATATGGTGTGGATCTTGTTAGGGTGCAGATACTGGTGCTGTACGCCACAAAACAGGGTTCAGTTGGATATGCCAACCATGCCCAACATCATTGACTGTTTTCTTTAGGATTTTCAATATGGTTTATTTTAGGCCTTTGCTTGGTTATTCCCTTGAGGGTAGTAGGGTGTAGAAAATCGGTGTTGGATATGAAACCTTTCACAAAGTTCTTGGATGTCCTGGTTCTTGAAAGGTCTACCATTGTCGGTGAAAATGGATTGAGGATTGTCATACCTACAGATGATGTAATTTAGAATGAAGGATGCAATCTGCTTACTAGTGATGGTAGTTAAAGGAACAATTTCAACCCACTTCATGAAGTACTCAGTGGTTGTGATTATGAATTTGTGCCCATTGGAAGAAGATGGATGGATTTTCCCCATTGACAAAAGGGCCAGGTTGATGCAAATGGTTGGAGTTCTTATGCTGGTGCATGTATGAGGTTACCATGGATTTGATTTCTTGCATCTCTTGAGAAACTAGAAAGACTCTTTCTCCATATTCAGCCAGTAATACCCCAAACGTAGGAATTTCTTTGCTAGGGTAAGATTACTTGAATGTGTTCCACAGATACCCTCATGAACTTCCTGTAAGGTTGTTTCAGACTCATCGCATTCCAGACATTGAAGGAGAGTTCCATCAAGACCTCATTGGTAAAGTACATCTGCGATAAGGGTGTGTCGGGCGGCTTGACAGATGAAGTTTCACTTTTGGTTTCGTGATATGTCAGGTGGAAGGGTGTTATCTCTTAGGTAGGTGTAAATCTTCTCATAGATTGAGGTATCAACATCAAGTAAATGGAAAATGACTTGGGACTCAAGATCATCATAGGCAAGGATACACAGTTTTTCCACCATGAACTCATAACGGCTTTGTTTATATTGAATTTTTAGCATAGAAGCAATAGTGGCCATAGCGTCAGCAACTTTGTTGTCTGTTCTTGGGATTTGTTCAAATTTGATAGTAAAAAAGTATTTCTTAAGGTCATCAATCATTCATTTGTAGGGAATTAGTTTATCATCTTTTGTTTGATAATCATCATTGACTTGATTTATGACCAATTGAGAATCTTCGTAGACTTGCAACTCTGTGATTTTCCACTCTACAACTATCTTGATGCCAATGATCACTGCTTCATATTTCACCATGTTGTTAGTGCAGGGGAACATTAGTCTATATGATTTTGGAATGGTATACCCTTGAGAAGTGACAAATAAAATTCCCGCTCCCAATCCATGTTGAGTGTATGATCCATCAAAGTACAATATCCATTGTTTTGCTATTATGGTAAGGACATCAACATCTGGAAACTCAATGTATAAAGGATGATCATCATGCAATGGTGCTTTAGCTAGTTGATATATGATGGCTTGCCCCTTGATGGATTTACTATCGACATACTGGATGTCAAACTCACTCAGTATCATTACCCTCTTTGCCAGTCTTCCTATTAGATTTTCCTTGTTGAGCAAATATTTCAATGGATCAATTTTGGCTATTAACTTGATGGTATGAGTTAGCATATAATGTTGCAATTGTTAAGTGGAAAACACTACTTCCATACAAGCCTTTTCAATGGATGTGTAATTAATTTCGTAGCCATTTAATGTCCTGCTAATATAATAGATTGCCCTTTCTTTTCCTGTTGAATCCTCTTACTTGAGCAAAGCTCCCAATGATGCCTCAATTGTTGCTATGTATAGTAAAAGTGGTTTTCCTTCTATTGGTGGTACTAAGATAGGTGGAATCATTAGATATTGTTTCAATTGGTTGAAAGTAGCTTCACATTTCTCATCCCATCTAAAGGAAACATTTTTGTGTAGTAAGTGAGTGAAAGGATGGCTTTTGTCTGCCAGTTGTGAAATGAATCTTCAGATAGACTGAAATCTTCCTTGGAGTGATCTTAGATGATTGATGTTCTTGGGAGGTAGCATCTCCATGATTGCCTTAACTTTCACAGGATCCACCTCAATGCCCTTTTTTGAAACTATATATCCCAATAGTTTTGCAAATGTCACCCCAAATACATATTTTTTTGGGTTCAATCATACACTGAATTTTTCCAGTCTGGTGAAGATTTTATCTAGGATCTCTAGGTGTCCTTCTCTGGTGTATGATTTTTCCAATAGATCATCTACATAGTCTTCCATGAATGTGTGCATCATATCATGGAAGATTGTCATCATGGCTCGCTAATAAGTAGCCCCCACATTCTTCAATCCAAAGGGCATGACGTTCCAACAAAATGTACCCCATGGGCATGTGAAGTCTATTTTACCATGATCCTCAAGTGCAATTTTTATTTGGTTGTCCTAAGAAGCCATCCATAAGTGACAACATGGCATGTCCAACTATTAGGTCCATGATGATATCTATGTTGGGTAGAGGAAAATCATCCTCTGAGAAAGCTTTATTGAGATCTCTGAAATCTATGCAAATCTAGATTTTGTTGTCAGATTTTGAAACTGGTACAATATTGGAGATCCACTTGACATAATCAATAGGTCTGATGAACCCTACATCCAATAACTTCTTTAGTTTTTCCTTCACTAAGAGGGCAATATACATATGCATTTTCCTTAACTTATGCTTCATTGGTTTTACCCCTGGTGGTAAGGATAGATGATGAATGATTAAATATGGATCTATCCCTGGCATGTCTACATAGGACCAAGCAAAGTTGATTTGTCATTCTTCAAAGAATTTGGTGAAGCTTGGTTTTTATTTTTCTGTCAAGGATGCTGCTAAATGTAGAGTCTTCACTACTTCTACTATGCCAATGTTGATGGATTGAGTGGGCTCAATCAATACTTTTGATCTCTCTTGAAATTTTTTTTGGGGAGTGTCAAATCTCTCATCCTTCGATGCCTCAAAGAGGTTTTCATCATTGGATGCACTCTTTATTTTCACTTTTTCCTGATCTAATACTACCATAGAATGGTTCTCACCATTAGATCGATTTTTTATATTATTCATTTTACAGCTAAGAGATTTGACACTCCCCTGACTAGAAGCTTTGTTCTGAGATTCAGTGGTGGAACAAGTTTCAGGGTTGTTAGCATAAAGGAAGTTGACAATGGCATCATCGTTTGAAAAGATAGGGATGTCAAAAGGCTCGGTTTGGTCCCAGTTGATAAGTTTGAGATGTACTAGAGGTAGGGAATCGTCAGATTGGTTTAAGTCAAAGGGAGTGAGGGTCCTAATGGTGACATCTTCAAGTAGTTTGATATAAATGTCAAGGTCTATGATGTAACTCTCCTCTAAATGATCTCTCGCTAGGAGTTTGATCATCCTCGCTTGAGCCATTGATAGGTTGTGATCTAGATTCAAGTGGTATTAACCTTGAACTTTGTCCCTCCTCACGTATGGGTGTATAATTTTGTATCTCATCAATTCCCTTGTCATGAAAAGACTCTTCAGATAATGAATCCCACTCATATTCATTTGAGTTAGTTTCATAGTTATTACTAGCTTGCAGTTGTAGGATTCATCTTATGACCTTTTGGGTGGCTTCTTCTTTTGTTTCCTCTTTATATCCCAACCCTGTCTTATCTTTTGGATTGGTTAAAATGGGTTGAATTGGTTCCATGATGCCTTCTTTTCTCTTGTTGATAGGTCCTTGTCCTTCATATCCTATTTTCTCCAAGATTGAGAAACCTTTTCCATATTGTGTTGTTTGTATATTAGCTGTTGCTGCTTGAGATTTGACTTCATCCTTGTAAAGCTAGTTCATAATTTCTTTATCATCAAATTCCTTGGCTTGAGTACTTTCTTTTATCAATCTACCATCAAAGAGTGTGATAGGTTGTGAAGACTATTGTGGTGAGGTTGATGGTTGTCCATAGGACTTTGGGGAAGATAATTGTGAGAGACATAGGGATTGCTCAATATAATATTCACCCACGCCTTTATCTTTGACTTGGACCTTCTTCTCAAATTGTTTGGAAAAAGTGTTGAGTTAGGATTCATGATTATCGGATATAGAAGGGGTAGCTTCTTCATTTTTCTCGAGTTGTTTAGGTGAGGAATTTGGTTGAATTTCTTAATTTGAGGACGTGGCAAGTAGTTTTGATGAGGAATTTGATTGGCTTGAATTACTTGGGGTGGTGGAGTGGATGCAAGAGATTCTCTATTATGGGGCACAAAGACATCCTGGACTGACTTGAGGGTGTTGCAATATTGAGGACTATTGGAATCAGCCGAAATCGTGATCTCTTGCCCATTTCATGGGAATTTCAAACATTGAGAGTAAGTCGATGGGATTGCCTACATCTCATGGATCCAAGGATGACCCAAGAGTATATTATATGAAAAGTCTTTGCCCAGAACTTGACAAATTACATCTATCTGAATCGGCCCCACTTGAATTGGAAACACAGTTAGTCCCTTTGAAGATCTTTCCTCATCATCATAGGCTTTGATTGTGGTCTTTTTAATTGAATCTATTGCATTCTCTGAGAATCCCAGTGCATATATGAGCTTTAAAGTACATATACTGAGATAGGCTCCTACATCTATTAGAACACGCTTGACTCAACTTTTATGTATTAAGACCTCAATGTGAAGTGCTATGTTATGGGGATGAGTGATGGATGCATCATCATGTTCTGAGAAGGATAGGCAGTGAGGTGCAATCAAATTCCCCACCATGGCTTGGAATGTGAAAACTTACAGATTCGTTGGTATGTCAGTGTCCACTAGGACCTTTTCCAAAATTTCTTTGTGGGTGGGGGAAATCTTGAGGAGTTCCAATATAGATATTTGTGTTGGGATCTTTTGAAGTTGATCAACAATGTTGTATTGATGTGATAGTGCAATGAGTGTTTTGGATGTGCTCCCTTTTATAACATATTTGGATTGTGCTCTCGTGGTTGCATTTATGGGTATGCTATCTTGTTTCCCTTTGATTTTTATGACATTAATTTGGTTGTCTATTGTATCCATGTCTTGTTTGATGTTATGGACTTGATCGGATGTGAAGTTGGTGTCATTGATTTGTTTTTCAGTTAGGGTGGTATCTTTTCCATGTTGAATTGAAACATCATTAATTTGATTGTGGGCTACAACAATGTTCTATGTGTCATTGATTTTAATGTCATTTTTCTGGTCTTCAATAGCCAAAATATGAAGGATGAGAGTATCATGAACATAGTTTACATTTTTCCCTTTGTTGTTCGTTGTAGAGGATTCCCCTTTGCCATAATTTGTTAAGGGATTCTTGAATGCACCATGATTAGTGTTTGTTTGGGGTCCTTCTATTTGTATGATATTCTAGTCTATCAAATCTTGTATCTTGTGCTTTAATTGCATATAGTTATTTGTTTGATGGCCTTTGAACCGATGAAATTCATAGTAATGGGCATCATTCCACCATAACGATTTCACTTTTGGCTCAAAACCTCGGATGTCGGGTAAGGTCATAATATTTTTTGCAAGAAGTTCTCTCAATGCGGACTCAAGTGATTGACCCAAAGGTGTGAATTTCCTACAATTTGATGGCATTTGATATGGTGGTGGTCAAGATGGAGAATTGTTTTGGTTACCGTTCTAATTGGTGTTTTGATTGGGGTTTTGGTTGGTCTTAGGTGTGATTCTTGATAGATTAAAGACTGATTTGGCATTATTTGTTTCAGTTGAAGCATCATTGTTAGTATTCTTGTTTCTTTGCCAAAACTTTGGTTTGTCATGGTTATTATAATTATTGAAGGAGTTTGTTGAGTTGTTTTCATTGTAAATTTTCAAGACTTCTCTCTTGACCAAAGCTTCTTCGATTTTGATTCCATTTTCAATCAATTTTTCAAAGGTTGGTGGATATTACAATTCAAGCCTATAGCTCACATCCTTATTCAAATTATCAATGAACACTTCCATCTTTTATTTTTTAGGTATGGCATGAGGATATCTTGTGAATAATATCCTCCATCTTTGCAAAATATGAGAAATGATTCACCCTTTTTTGTTTTACATTGCAAAGGTCCTTCATTGTAATATCATGTTGAATGTTATAAGAATATTGTGTAATAAATTTGTTGATCAATTCTTCAAAGGATCGGATTCCGGGTGGAAGTTGCGAAAACCATTGCATACATTATCTCCTAAGCTTCGTGGGAACAATCTCATCAAGTAAGTTTCCTTGTGTACAAAATCAAGGTTCATGGTTCGAAACTCCCTTATATGGTCTATAGGATCTGTTTTACCATTGTACTTATCATATTTAGGGAATTCACAATGCTTAGGGAAGGGTATCATGTTCACAACTTGATCAAAAGGGTATGGGAATATGTCTTGTATCGAGTACCTTTTTGTGGTTCCCTTTTGCATGTCGAGAAGTTGTCGAAGATTTTGCATTTGATTGGTTCAGGAAGCTACTGGATCTGTGTTTGGTGGATTAGTCTTAGTCTTTTTGGGTTCTCTTTTTAGTTGATTAATATCAAAGTCCTTGGGAAATTTGACACCTTGTTTAGCCAACATTAACAAATATCTCTCTCTATCTATTTCCAAAACTTTCTCCATGAACTTATGAAAGTTAGGATCTTGTTGTGTCGTTTGGATGTCATCCTCAGTTATTTCCTCAGTTTCAGGAGTGTGAAATTTATGGAATGGCTTTTCCTCAGCTTCAACCATGGTGTTTTGAGTTTGAAGTTCCTTTTCTTTGAGTTTTTGCCTTTGTGATCTTGTTTGAATAGGCATACAAGTGATGAAAATGTACTAATCTTTGGTCGTTGTTTACGAGTGCCAAAAGGACTAAGTTAAATCTGATTATACAAAAAATTTTTTAGGATGAAGGATGAAGAATCCTGATAAAGGATGATGAATCCTGATGGTGAAACTCAGCTGCTAACTAGAGATAGTTGTGATGATGAGGCACTTTTAGATGTTTGATCAAGACTTAGGTAAAGGATTTTCACTTGTAAATGCTAGTTTCAACAAGTTCAGGACTCTGGGGTATACGAGGAATGATTTTCGGCTGATAGGGATCCTTAATTTTGGTTCAAATTGATGAACAAGAGATGAATTTAGCTCTCTAATTTTTTTGAATTTATTGGATGCGCTAGAACAATGCACAAATATTCTAAAAGATAGATGTGCTAATATAGAGATCAAATTTGCTAGTATGTTCCTCAGATGCACAATAGAATGAATTGGATGCACTAGACATTGACTCAGATGCACCAAAATAGAGGAGGTATGCACTAGAATATGGGATGGATGCACCAAAACATGACTTAGATGTGCTAGGAAATGCTATGAATGTGCTAGAACAACAACCAGATGTGCTAAAGGGTGTGTTATGTGTGCCAAACTATGGACGCAATGTGCTAGAAGATGAAGGGTATGTGCCAAAACATGACTTAGATGCACTAGCTAATGACACAAATGCATTGGAACAGAACCTGGATGCGCTAAACTGGAAGTATTCAATGTTTTCTGATAGTTTGATTGATTTTTCTTATTTTTTTGACAGGGAATTCATTTGTTTGACTAGATGTTCTTCTGAATCGGTGGTTGTACATTTTTGTCTATGATGTTTTATTTGGAATGTTGTTTTAAAACACACATGTAAGACACATCGAACAAGTACAATTCCTAAGGCTATGTAGGACAATATTTACTAGATTCCCACTTGGATTTTACTCTAGTTGTGCTTACTTTTAGTAGATGATTAGAAGCTTTACCACATTGGCTCTCCCTTTCTCGACACTCACTTCTCAAGTCAGCCAAGGTTCAGTTCTCATGAATCTCCCATGATGAAATTTTCATCTCTACTAAAAGCCACAAGAATATGGGACGGCTTCAAAGGTTAGACCTCTTCCACCAGCAAATAGAAAAGGGATTTTGGCTTACTATAACAAAAAGGTTTTAGTATAGGCATTTCCTTCATGGGGGATCATCCATACAGCAAGAGACCATTGTTTCCCTTATTGTCAAAACAATCCTCATGATACTTGAACTTTCCCCAAGTACCCAGACTTATATACCGGGTGGAAGTCACTTGGATTTAGTGTGTTCCTGGTTGGGTCTTTCTTTGGGGTGATTACTTTTTCCCACCAGGCAGGCTCTCTAAGGATAAAATTACAATAAAATGAAAATAATAGGTCTGGATTTTTGGTTACCCAGCTAAGGGGAGAGCATATTCCTACCTCTCTACAAACACAACATATATGTTTGTTCAATTATCCTTGTAATTAAGTTAAGTTCATAATTTAATCAAAAGAAACCATAATAAATCCAGCCCCTATAAAACAAACTTTAGTATTTTACGATTATTTTTCTTTGACAATGTTCTTATGGTTTCAATAGAGTCTTTGACAACATTTACAATACCTATAAAACAAAAAACAATGATTAATCCTTAGAATTTTAATTTTCTACAAAATAAACCAGATGTGCCATAACAAAGACTTAATGCACTAGAATATCACATAGATGTGCTAAATAAACTAATGTATGCACTAGAACAATCTATGTATGTGCTACAGTATAGAGTGAATGCACTAGAAAACCCCCTTGTATGTGTCGGAAGACAATTTGTATGCGTTAGAAGAATGGCTAGATATGCCAGAACAGGGCCTAAATGCGCCAAAGGATGGTTTGTATGCACTTAAAGAACTCACGATCATGCTAAAAGATTTCATGTCAAAACCTGTAGACACACTATTAAGAAAACATTAAAAATCGGGGCTCGTGCCCCACGGTGGGCGCCAATTTATGTGTACTATAAAATATGTGTATCATAAAGATAAATCTAACCACACAATCAATGAAACGTATTACATTAATGAAATTGAAATAATAAAACAAGCTGCTGTAGACACCCAAAATTGTCCATGTCATAATATTACCTAGTCGATACATGACCTTGTAAGACATTTTGTAATATTTTATCCTAGGTCATTACACTATCCCACTTATCTCATTTATTCCACTTAATCACCTTCCCAATTAATTAAATTAATTAATTCCCCTTCACATGTCTCAAAATAATTCAAATTAAATATTTGAATTAATCTCTCAATTTTACCACATTGCAACATGTGTCACATGACTACAACTCTTCACATGCACACATAATTCAAATAATTTTACTATTTAAATTATGAGATTCTCACTCACATCCTATTTTTACCCCCATTCATTGTGCATCATAAGCATCTTTTCTTCCAAAATAAATAAAAGAATCTCACTTATTTCCTCACATCTTAATTTTAGCCTCATGTCATAACCCACTTAATGTGTGTCATAGGCACTAAAATAAACTTTTAATCCTAGCCACACATATCACAAATTTGACTTTTAATCTTGGCCATCAAATCAAATCAGCCTTCTCCTATAAATCAAGCCTTTCATAGGCCATTTGGGATCTTCTTCTAGCATCCTCACTCTGCCAAAATTTCTCTCAATCTTCTTATCTATCTATCTATTTTTCTTCTATTATCTTCATCTTATCGTTATGCTGCGAAAATGAGCAATCAACATATCAAATCATTCAATCCTTCAAAATCTTGCATTCTCATGCAGGTGGAGAAGAGCAATGGAGATAAATCAACTCTAGCTTGGAGATTGGTTTGCTTTGCTTTCTTGTTTTGATTTTCATGCTAGTGTGTGCTCTATTGTGCTAGTTAGGGTTTTGATATCTTGTTATTCTAGTTTTATATCTGATTTTCCCTAATTACAGCTACTACAACTATTCATTCAAAATCGTTCCATTTCTCTCTAATCTTAGGGATCTTCTAATCCATGTTCTCAGATTTGTATGTTGCACATGAATTTATCAGATGACAACCTAAGAAACAAGATGATATATGAAATGCAAGACTATATGCCTACATTTAACATGATTGTGGACTGTGATATACAATGTTGAATGGTAGATGATATGTTGCTGAATTTCAAAATGATATTAAGATGATTGCTAGGATTAAGATGCAAATCTAAATGAAATTCTATGAGAAATACTACAATACTAATGCAACAACTAATATTCTATAAAGGAAATTTTCCATTATAACACTACAAATCAAATGCTAAAATACAAGACTAAGATTCTATGCTAATGCTCTCAAATGCAATGCTAATTTCTACAGAGTAAGTTTATGCTCAATCTTCTATTAAAAGCTATAAATGAGCCTCCTATTTATAGATTTTCCAAGGTAACAAGTGATGTGACAGGATTCAACAGTCAAGATTATGATCCAGAGAGATCAACGATAGAAAGTGAGGAAGTTGAAGAGAATCATGGAGGTTGTCCCCTTTAAAAGAGCACTTTTCCAAGTGTTTAGACGAATAAAATGGAAAAAGAGGCCATGTGTCTCCAATCTTGTTAGGAGTTTGTTGATGAAAATTCCTATTTAGAAATTAGAAATATTTAAATTCATGAGACACATACTGAGGTGGAAGGAGGCTAGAAGAATATGTAGAAATGTGACAAATTTGAATTTAAAAATTCAAATTTAATAAGAGGGAATTAATCAAATAAAACAAATTATTTAATTTTTTTTATTTAATTAGATCATGAAGAAAATGATTTTAGAAAGAATTTAGTAAAGTGAACTATATAAATAAATTTTTCAATTTATTTATAAGTAGACAAATTAAGAAGGTTCATTAATCAATTATCTTGACTGATTTTAGGTGTATACAAATATAACCAACAAGTTTTCCTGATGTGACCCCAAAGACACTTTTTTGGATTCAGTCATACCCTGTACCCTTCAAGTCTATCAAAGATGGGTCCTAAGACTTGTATGTGTTCACTTCTTTTCTTTAATTTTTCCAAAATATCGTCCACATAATCTTTGACTGTTTTGTGTATCATGTCATGAAAGATGAGGGCCATTGCTCTTTGATAGGTGGTTCCTGCATTTTTCAACCCGAATGGCATCACCTTCCAACAATATGTTCCCCATGGACAAGTGAATGTAGTTTTGTGTTGATCCTCCTTGGCGACCATGATTTTATTATAGCTTGAAAAACTATCCATGAGTGACAACATTTCATGCCCAGCTATTAAGTCCATAACGAGGTCAATGTTAGGAATAGGGAAATCATCCTTCGGGCATGCATGTTTAAGTCTATGAAATTAGTATAGATTCTGATGCCCCCAATGGGTTTTGAGACTTGTACCAAGTTTGAAACCCACTCAAGATAATCTATCGGTCCTATGAATTCAACATCAAGAAACTTTTGTAACTCAAGTTTCACCAAGAGTGCTATCTGAAGGTGCATCTTCCTTAATTTCTACTTTACTAGCTTGGCTTCAGGATATACTGCTAAGTGATGCACAAATACTTCTAGATTAATCCCTAGCATATCAGTGTCTGACCATGCAAAGTTAGTTCTTCACTCTTTTAGGAATGCTGCTAATTTTTTCTATTCTTCATCCAAGAAGGATTCAACATAGAAAGTTATCTTGGGTGCTTCTTCTATTCCCACATTGATTGGAGTGTCCTTTTCTACTAGCACTACTAACTTCTCTAGATGCATCACACTAAGGGGGAGATTGAATCCCTCATCCTTGGGCGCCTCAGAGAGGTTTTCACCTTCAGATATGTCCTTTGTTTTTACTATTTTAGGATAAAAAAGTTCCACAATGTGGTTTTCACTCAAAGATATACATGTTAGTTTCATTTCATCAATTTTGTGACAAAAAGATTCAATTGTCTCCCCATAGTATGCCCATGTGTTTATCTCTATGTCAAAACCTACTTTGTGATCTACCCATGGTAAGTTGTCATAGAGTCCCATGAATTTTGAGATCACTTCATCATTCTCGAATAAATCAAGAATCGGTGGTCCTTTTTGGTCCAAGTTAATGAGTTGTGGGTATACTAGGCGTATTTCAATTGGTTGATTGCTTAGAGAAAAGGATGTTATGGATATCATGAAGAGGGACTTGTTCTCAAATAAATTGGCAACATCAAGAGGGAAGTCATCTAAGGTCATATCACGTGGTGTAGGTAGCCAAGAGGAAGCCTTAACCTATTTAGTGAAATTACCTTTGCCAATAAGGGTGAATTTGCTAGTAGTACAACCTAGGCCAAGATTCTTTAGTCATTTCTCAAGAACGATGGGTTCTAGCAAACCATTATGATTCTGTCCTAGTTTCTCATTTTTGTTATAACCCATTCCCTTCATTAGTTGCAAACCTTTATTATCATCTTCCATGGGAAGAGCGAGGAAAGATCGTTCGTATTGATAGAGCAGTTTAGAGACATCTTCCTCATTGACATATCCTTGGTTTAAATCCCCCCACTTGGTGAAGTTAGTAGCCGCCATCTTGATTATCTTAGGATCTTTGTTGCTAGATATGGGTTTTCCATTTGATTGAGGAGAAAGTGGTAGCTCTCCTAAGATAAAGGTATACTCTATCAGCCTAGATCGCTGCTTTGATGTTAGGTATACTCTACACAATGGATGTTTTTGTTTATGAGGTCAATGCAAGGGATGATGGGTCAATAAATGAGAAAGATGGTGTAGGCCCTTCATCATTCTTGGGTATTTGGGGGATCTTATGGAACTTGGCCTCAAGGTTTTTACAGTAGTAAAAAGGCTCAGGATCTCCATGGATGGTAATTTCTCTGCCTTTGAAAGGAAACTTGACACATTGATGAGAGGTTGAGGCTACAAATTTTAGGGAATGGATCCACGGTCAGACAAGTAAGATGTTGTTGGGAAGATCAAGGTCTAATACTTGGCATGTAGTTTCTACAATGATAGGTCCCACTTGGATGGGTAGTGCAATGATGCCTTATGATACCCACTCTTGGTCATCATATGCTCTGATGGTGGTACTCTTTGCTTTCTCAATAGTATCCTCTGAATAGCCTAGGTTCTTGATCAACTAAAGGGAACAAATGTTCAAACCAGCACCTCCATCTACCATGACTCTTTTGACCTTATTCTTATGAATGACAACCTCAAGGTGTAAAGCGCAGTTATGAGATGGCTGTGAGGGTAGGTCTTGTTCCAATAAGGTAAGGAGATGATTAGTGATATTCCCTACCATAGCTTGAAACTGATTCGTATCTATATCCTTGGGAACAGATGATTCTGATAAAGCTTTCTCTAATATTTCCCTATGTGCGAGGGATAGCCTCAATAGTTCCAATATTGGTATCTACGTGGGGGTCTTCTTAAGTTTATCTAAGAGATTGTACATTCTAATATTTGATGTTGGAAAATTAGGATGTGCCCTAGATTGATATTGGACCCCTTGGATGGTAATTTTTCCACGTCATGTGGTGACTCCACATTCTGTACTAGGCTCTTTGATGGTGACGACGGTAATAACACTATCACAAGAAGTGACCACGTTAGAATAGGTATGTTGAATGTTTGTGTAATCCTTAGTTTTTCCATTGTTGTTCCCTTTGCTATGATCTGGCATAGGGTTGTTGATGAGGTAAAAATAAACTCATCATAATAGAACCAAAAAATCCTATTTATATAAGCTCAATCTTCAGTCTCTACGAATTAATTAAACTTTAGGAGAAATAATTGTTTATCTTTAAGGAAAATTATGAAAACTTTATTTCTTATGATTAATTGAGGTAATCTACCAATACGGGTTTAATGGGTTGTTTTGAGTGTTTTTGTAGAGTAATAATCGGACATCATGCAACAGTTGCAAAATGTTTAACCAACACATGCCTTAGAAACGATTGAAGATAAATGTTGGGAACCTGCTCTTGAACATTAGGCTGATGGATCGAGGATGTAGTTGTTGTTAGTTTAATTTATGTTATGATCTTTTAGTCAAATACTTCATGGCTCGTCTCAAGCCTTTTTAATGTTTATGTAATGGGTTTTAAAGACAATGAAGTTAGTTGTAAACTGTTATAGACTTTTTCAATGGCTATCCACGCCATCTGAAATCTAGGATTTAGTTAAAGTTTTTCTATAAAAATGTAATCTCCTGAAGTAGAAAGAGGACACTCAATAGTAATGTTATGTTGTTAACATGATCTTTGAATACTTATGAATAAAGAAACTATCTTCTATCAATTGTTGAGTTGTTGAGCTATGGATGATAATTATCTTTAATGGAAGAACTTCAGAACCAGTAGTGTATGTGACTTGAGAATGAATGTGATAACCCTCGAGCTGGCCACTCGAGGGAGGATAGCTTAAATAGATAAGTACTTACTATTATGTTGTTTTTGTTACATAGATAACCATTTAGTAGGAAATCATTAAGTTTGTTGGTTGTTGTCTGAAGTTCCGGAGCACACTTTGTTTTCCATTATCATGAGTTACTTGTTGCAACTGTTAGAATCTTTTACTGTTTAAGAGGATGATTCATGGTCTGTTTACTCATTTTTCCACTTCCGTAGTTTATCAGTTTATTTGTTTTTGTGCTTTCTAAATTAGTTATCTTATGCTTTCTAGTTTAATATTTCCAATTTTCTTAGAATAAATTGTTTCCTAGTTAAGTAGTTAGACAACCCTAGACTAAAATTGATTTCAGTAGTTTTAAAAAAAATCAGAAAATCTAAAATGAGTTATCTAAATTATCTTCTATTGCAAACTGCCTTGGACACTGCCCGATCGACTTATTGATATTTGATATTCTAAAGTAATAGGACCTAATGACAACCTATCAGTTGTTGCAAGGTGTCACCCTTGGTCTCCTCGGCATGGGCCAGCGTGGCACTCGGGCTTCGTGACATAGTTTAACTACCTCCTGTGGATCTTGGATCTTGTATAAATCTAGTGGTTGTATCAGGCATTAATAGGTCGATCTTTTGGTGCAATGACAACTATGTTTCCAAAAATTGGTATTAGAGCTAAGGTCATAGGTTTGAACCCCTCACTTACGCTGGGGGGGATTGTTGCAAGGTGTCACCCTTGGTCTCCTCGGTGTGGGCCAGTGCGACGCTCGAGCTTTGTGACATGGTTTAACCACCTCTTGTGGATCTTGGATCTTGTATAAATCCAGTGGTTGTATCGGGAATTAATAGGTCGATCTTTTGGTGCAACAACAACTATGTTTCCAACACCCTTTGCTATGATCTGGCATAGGGTTCTTGTATATCTTAAGATCTTGATTCTTGGCTAGTACCTCAACAAATATGGTGTTATTCCATATAAGGTCTTGGATAATATTCTTGAGCCTCATGTGATTTTCTATTTTTTGTCCTTTGATTTTGTGAAAGTCACAAATATTGTTCTTGTTGTACCAAGATGGTTTCTCTTGTGGTTCTTGGTAGTTTTAAAAGTTGGGAAGTGTTATTAGGTTTGAATCTACCAACTTCTTCATGATGGTTTCAATGGGTTTTGATAACTATGTGTACTTGTGTTTAGGATAGGTGTTCTTGTTAGGGGTTCACTTTTGTTGTGTTTTGGTTTTGTTGATATGATTGTTTTGAGGAGGTGTTTTTTTTTGCATAGTTGGTTGAATGTTAGCAAATTTATTGTTGTTTGGTCTAGGAGCACTTAGGTCTACCTTAGTATCTACCACACCATCATGTGTTACATTCTTGTTCTTAGCCTAGACATGAGGTTTGTCATTTGAACTAGTTGATGGGCGATTGTCTTTGTAAGATTGGGTATTTCCTTGTGAAATTAGAGATCACTCGATGTTAAGGGCTCTAGGGACAAGCTCATCATAAGATGTATGCACTGCATTTTCAAGTGGAAGGATAGATCCGAATCTAGATTTTCTATGATGATTCCTACTTGTTCATTAGGAAGAGGCCACTTGCTCTTACTAGCTCTTTGTCTCCAACGTTGCAAGAAATTATCGAAAGATTATCCTTTGTTTTGTCTAAGAGTATACAATTCTTCTAGGCTTACGTCCATGTCAAGATTAAAGGAGAAGTGATCAATGAATTTACCGGTAATTTCTTGGAAAGTTTTGATACCAAGAGGCAATTGAGAAAACCAATCCATTGTAGGACCTGTTAAACTTTGGGGGAAGAGGCACATTAAATAAGAATCATTGTAATCCACCTCCATACACATGATGTTGAAATCTTTGACATGGTCCACAAGACTTCTTCTCCCTTTTTATTTATTGAATTTATGGATTTGAAATCTGGGAGGGAAATGTACCATTGTGATTTTTCAATCAAATGGATATGGACATAGATTCTATGTATGAGGCTTCTTTGTCTTTCCCATTTGGAAGTATTTCATTTCTTGTGACAACACCTTGAGTTGTGATGCTAGATCATCTTGCGGAATTAGTAGAGGAACATATGTTTGGATGAAAGATTGGTTGTATATGGGATTATAATATGATAAGGTGTTGTATGGTGGTGTGGGATTTTGTGAAGTTGATTGAGGTGTTGATGTATATGTTCCTAATGTGTTTGTATTGACAATGTTTTGTTGAGGATTATAGTAGGAACTTGGTTGTTGTTGTGGGCCATACTGCTGAGCTAGTAAGGCTTGTTGTTGTTGTTGAGTCATGATGACATGTTATTGTTGTTGTGATACTAATGCTACTTGATGGGTTTGATGTTTTTGATGTGCTAAGGTTGCTTGTTGTGTTGCTAAGGCTTCTTGCTATTGTTGTTGTTGTTGGGTTGCTTGTTGTGTTGCTAGGGCTACTTGTTCTTGTTGCTACCATTACTATGATGCTAGGGCTACTTTTTGTTGTTGTTGGTGTTGGACAGCTTGCTAATAAGCCTGTTGTGCTTGTTGTAAAGCTAGAGCATGTGACTGTTATGTAGGATCAGTTGGTTTTTGGGACATCTATGATGGATTGTGGGTGTTGATGTTTTGAATGGGTTGTGGGTTGGTGATGATAGTTTGGGGGTTCCCTTGGTTTAACATTCCTTGTAAGATGGTGGATTGAGGTGGATGAATGTAAGTTTGAGGCCCCATTTGATTTGCATGGTGAAGGGGATCATGGTAAAATATGAGGATGGTGCCATTATATTTTGTGATGGTAATGACACACTAGGACCTTGGGTCCATTGATTGAAAAGGTTCCCTTGTCCTATGTCTTGAGGATTTCCTTGTGTTAGGATGTGGTCAAGGTATTACCTGGGTTGATGGGATTTGTGACCAAGGGATTGTTTTGATGTGGGCTGATAATGGATGGGATGGATGTACTTTGTGTAGCCAATGGTATGGATGAACTAGTTAGAGGATAGGATAGAGATGTTCCTACTTGCATTGAGGGTTGATTTTGTGTGAGGTTATTTCCTTACCCTTTTGGATCTACTTGTGACACTTGATCTATAGTGATGGTGGGCACACTTGTGGTACTCATGGGTATGGATGAAGAGGGGTGTCCTTGAAATGTGGAGGTTGTGGTGGAGTAATGAAGTTCAAGGGATTTATATGGGTATTGGGGCACTGATACATTTTGACTCAATTTTTGATGAAAGGTCGTTAAAATTTCGAAAAACTTTCGTCAGAGGAATTTCGTCAGAATTTCGAAGAAATTTGAAACATCAAAATTCTGACCCAACCGACGATGCTGGGTCAAAATTTTGATGTTTCAAATTTTGTTGAAATTCCGATGAAAGGGTGTCGAAATTCTGATGAACTTTCATTGAAAATTGAGTCAAAATGTATCAGTGGGGATCTTCAAGAATGGGAGGAGCACCAAAGTTAGGTGTCCAAGTAGTGGTTTGGGATGGAGGATTAATATCAAGGGTACCCACAAGTGTACTTATTTCAAATTGAAGAGCTAGACCAAAGTCTTTGGCAAGACTAGTTGCAAGATGAGGAGTGGATGTTTGATTTAGCCCTAGTGATGGAGTTGTGAAGCCTTGTGTCAAATTTTGTGCAACAAATGATGGGGAAATTGGAGCTACATTTTTGAAGGCTTGATGTTCCATGATTTCCTCCCTAGTAAGTCCAAATGGTTTATTCTTGATTTCTTCAATATCATATGGCCCTGATGGAGATGATGGTTGTTGTGATGAGGTAATTTGACTAGTTCTTAGATCAAATTCTTGAGGATTTGGATCACTTGAGGTGAATGTGACTTTGGTTTTCTCCATGATTCTCTTGTGTTGTGATCTTGTCTTTACCATAAATTTTGGGTCACCTATGGGAGAGTTATGTTGAGATTTATAATGTTTGAACTCTTTAGTTGACTCAAATCTAGGTAAAAGGGATGCTCTAAGTATTTTTGGAGCAATGATGATAATGGGAGATGAAGAGGTGAATGATATGGAGAGTGATCTTTGCAAAAAAATTGGGAAAACACTTTTGACTTAAGAGTTTGATGTTTGATGTTTGGATAAAGGATGCTTATGAACTCAAAAATCTTTAGGGTAGCCTCATGACCTTGAAGATAAACTTGTTCAAAGATGAGAACTAACTCAACTAAGTGCATGGAAAAGGAGTCATTTCACATAAAAAGTAGCTAAGTTAGGGGTTGGTTTGATAGATGTTAAGTCCAAAAGTGTTGGTGTATTCAAATTTTTTTGCAAAGATAGGAGAAGTGAAGGATGAATTTTGATGAAGGGGTGAGTGAAGTGTTTGACCCAATGTTGACCTAAAGTGAACCTTTGTTTGATAAGACCAAGGTAGTGAGAAACATGCTAGACCTCTAAAGTTTTCAAATCCTAAAGACCCAATGTTTTAGATAGGTTCATTATCATGAAAAAGACTTGGGGTTTGACCGAAAAAAATATATATACAAGTATGTATTGTTCCTTGAAACATGTTTGTAGATGTTGTATACCAACTTGGTTCTATTTTGGTGAAGCTTTGAAAGGTACTTTTTGAGAGCTTTTGGAGTAAGATGCCTAAGTTTAAATTGATGACCTGTAGACCTTCTCTTGGGGATTTTGATTTTGTGTGAGATCATTTAGAGAACTCTAAGTCTATGGAAGAAAAGAGGACATTTATTTCCACGCGACTGGTGGTAATATGGGCCTTCTAGCCTCAATATCGGTTTGTTCCTCTTCTTCATCTAAGATGTTTGTAGCGTTTCTCAACTAAGCGGGTGTTTCTTTTGTTTCAAAAGTAAAGCTTCTCAAAATACTAATTATATCGGTTTGTTCTCCTTCAATGAGTTCAAATTTTGGTTGAATAATAGCAGGTGTTGTTAGAAACCCTAGATCACCTTCATACAATAACCTGTTACATGCAAAAGACATTCAGAACAAACAAGATCTGTAAACCTCAAAGTGTAAAATGCATTATCAGAATCTCTGTTATTACAAAGAGATCAATCCTTATGAAGGAGATCAAGAAACCCTAAAAGGGAAACCCTAAATGAAACCCTAGT